>JAJOOS010026485.1:0-22596 GCA_029582725.1 Solanum chiquidenum
ACTTCATAAAGGTAGGATGAGTGTTGGTAAAGTTGCTTGTGAGAAAGAGTTGCATGAGAACTTCTTTAATGAAGAAATGCCAATTGGGATTTTAGACCGGCAATTTAAGGAATAGAAGAGGAAGAAAGTGCTTCCATGAAAATGTAGAGGTGTTGTATTTTAGTAAGGGTTTTAGTTGAAAGTGCTTATTTTGGAGGCCGAGGGCCAATGAGATGTCCCAATATCCTTATGTTCCGTTCTATTTCTCCTCCAGCTTAAGTTGATAAGTCTTCCTTTACTCATTTCATGATTGTAGAGTCTTGGATGTTATATTTGATCCATGATTTCCTTGTCCCATAGGGTTACTCTTATTAACCTTATTAAGATTTGGGTGCATGTTTGATAGTCACCTATTGTTTTTAGAACCCGGTAAGGTCATAATGAGTCTTGGTAATCCTTTGGAATTGTTTGAAAGGAGTAGTATTTGAGGTTTTCGAAAAAGGGGCTTACTCCCAAGGGAGAGATCATGTGCTTATATAGCAAAATTGATTGAGAGTCGCGACATCCTCATCCCTTTCTTCTATTCCTATTCTAGCTTGAGACCAAAAGTTCCATTTTTGGGTTTGTTTCATATTTTGGAGTCATGTGTTATTTTGAGTTTCCATGGTCTCCTTAACTTATGCATGTTCTTAAGAGAATTATTGTTTTGTATAAACTAAGTTTTCATGATTTACATGTTCCTCATGTTGTTGTGCATTTTGGTATGATGATGGCATATTTGACTTAATAAGATGATTTGATGAACATGCTCTGTTATGCTTTTGATGAAATGGCATATTGGATCCATAATGTTGTGTTGAGCTTGCTTTTAGTTGGAAAATTTAATTTATGAGCATGCTTTAGTTAGGAGTAGAGAAATTCCTCTTTGAATAAAAATGCTTTTGAGAAATGGTTGCATATGAGCTCCATGAGAGTATGTTGAGAATATTATTACTAGGAGATAGTAATTCCTCCTTGAACATGACAAGTTATGAGAATCTCATGCATAAATGGGTGGTTAGATTTAATTCATACTTCCTTGTGTTGCATTGAGTATATTGAGATGGAGTGATGTTTCCTCCTTGTGTATGTAAATGATTTTGATGTTTAATCCATGATGGGCTGCTAGTCTTGAGTCTTTAAATTCCATAAAGTGTTTAGAGTATCATTTGAGGACGAATGTTCCTAAGGGGGAGATAACGTAACAACCCGAATACTAATAGGTTGAACTAGAGCCTTACGAGTTTATTTTGAGATTTATGTGGGGTTTAGAAGTGTAAACCGACTTCCCAAGCTTAGGTTGAGGTGTTTAGGGGTTAGATGTCAGGGTACGACCCCCCAAGGACCAACCAAGGGTCCTTGAGGGGAAACCTAAAGCCTAACCCCCAAAGCTGCCCAAAACCCAAATGGTGTCAAAAGTGTCATGACCTACGGATTCGACCTACACCCCGTAGGTCCATCCATGCCCTTTGGATAGCTTCGGTAGGTCAAGGCCCCAAGTTTCATGTTGAAGACCCAAACCACGGAGAGACAATATGACTCGTGGACCCACCCACAGTCCGTGGGTGGGGTTTCGTGAGTGACCACTGCAATTTTTTGAAATTGCTTGGCCAAGCAAGGGGGCATTTTAGGTAATTCGTATTTAATTATTTTTCATTAGGGATCGTTTAATATGGTATTTATACATATATATAAAGTATTTTAAGTAATTAAATACCCTATTAACTCATTATATCCCAAAACCCCAAATTAAATCCCAAAAGACCCCAAGTCTTCTCTCAATATTTCTCTCTCTAAACTCAAAGAAAAAGAAGAAGCCATTGGAGCTAGGGTTTATAGATTTTAAAGGTTATTCCCCAAATTTCTTGGAGATTATTAATTGAGGTATGAATGCTATTCATCTTTGGGAAACTATCACCCAAAGAGCCCCTTTAAACTATGTTTTCAAGATCCCAATTTCCCCTAACCTAGGGTTTTTCAATTTACAACATGGGTGTACTTCCAAATGATTTCAATTGATTGACTATGGTTTATTATGATTGATTATGATTAATTAAGATTTTATTGATGGAGTATTGTTGTTTTATGATGAAAACTATACGTGGACCCATGAATCCCCCATTTTACTAAATTAACTTCATGATGTTAGAATTGTTGAATATTGGTCCATTTATGTGATTTATGGTTGTTCTTTGTGTAATTAAATGATTCTAGTATAATCAAACATATATCCTTAATTAACCTAAGATCATATGGTTAAAGTGAAATAGTCTAGGGTTATAACATGAAAGAGGCAAATTGAGGGTTTAGTTGTGGCTTTCTAAGATTGATGAACTTCTTGATGAATTACATTAAAATAGATCACCTAGAAATGAATTACTTACAAGTAAAGCTTGATTATATGAACTAACTTGATTAGGGCTTATATGAGGGATCATGGTTGTGTAGTATTGAGATTGAGTTATATGATTCCTATATGACTATAATTGATCAAGAATAAGGCATGCGGTTAGGTTACCTTGAGAACAAGGTATACATAATGAACGTGGGAGGCATTGCTTGAGAGTAAAGCTTGTAACTTGAAGATGACTCCTAGGGCTCTAAGGGTAAAAGCTAAAGTTAATAAGCTAAGGATGATAAGACTTTAAGAAAGAAGCTATTAGGTATGTTGAGTTCTATATGGAGTTATTTTTAAAAGGCTTCACCCACATGACCTATGGTATGATCACATGAGTTTATGCATGAAATAAATGTTTTACTTGAGTCATGGTTGTATCTATGTTGCATGTATTGAATAATTGATGTGTTGACTCAATATGACCCTTGATTACAAGATATGAAGAGTATGTATGATTATGATATTATGTGCATGTTTATGAACACCTTGAGACTGACGTGTGTATGATGATAATTTCGTGTTGTGTCATTGAGAGGACAATCACACACACACACGTATGCATGAACATGACTAAGATATGACTAAGATATTGATTGTATTATTGAATCTTGATATTCCCCTTGTCTAATGTGCTAATTCTATATGTTTGGGTTGAGTTGGTTCATAGCCCTTGAAGGGCAAATTATGAGGGTTTGTGCATGTTGACAAGAATTGTGTATGAACTCATGATTCACTTATAAAGTGAAGATCCTATGACTATTGTGTAATTGTGGTAGTTATTGAAAGGTTATTATCCCCTTACTCTTACACATGACTATGTATGAATTGTCCAGTAATAGGATAATGTTGTTGTGTTGATTAAAAGGCTATTCTCATTAACACTATGAACATGATGTGAAAGGTTTACTAACATATTAATGATTCTAAGGATGAAAGGACATTCTCATCTAATGAATCCATGAGCTACCATGATACCATGATGCTTTGAGTGCTATGCATTTTTCCATGACATGAATATAAAGTAAATACTTAACATGATTATTAAAGGTAATTAAGCTTAGCACCGAGTGGATAGGAACCAGAGATGGAAACCTTATACCTCTGTTAGTACGGGTTTCTAGTAGCAATCTCTCTATCCCATAACTATGTGTCCACATAGGTTCTTAGCTATTGGATCCACCTATACGCTAAACATGTTAGTTCTATGTTAGGCAAGTAGAACCCCTCTTTTTGGTGTGGGTTCATGACACCGGATTCCATGTAGCTCACATGGTCTATGTCGGTTAAGTCTATTTCCCTACATGAATAAGAACATGAACCATGACATGATCAAGAATAAGAATATGAACAATGAATAAGAACATGGGTTATTTACTATGTTTCCTCAGGAGGTTCTACTTAGTGTGAATGGGGGTATGAGACTTCATTCATACATGGCACAAGTAGGCTTTGAGAGTGGGCATGATAGTTCTTCTCTTATGACATGATGATTATGAGTTAATGCATGCTTTATTATGAACTATGAACATGAACATGAATATGAACATGGATTATACTTATGACTTCTTAATGAGCTTTACTTAGTATGAGTGGAGGTATGGGACTTCACTTATATATTTCACAAGTAGACTTATAAAGGGGTTATTGTGTGGTTTCCTTATACTATGAAGACATATGAACTTATGTATGCATGATATGGATTGTTGTTATAAGTGACTTTGCTTACTTAAAAGTTATGAACATGAATGTCTCCTTGTCTATGCATGATCATGGTGGCGTAGAAGTGATACTTAGTGTAGATAGGATTATGGGATCATATCTATGCGTTGCACAAGTATAGATTAGGGTTACTTATGTGATGGTTCTATTATGATGAGATTATCTTGGTATTGAATTCTATATGTGAACTATGTCTTGTGAAGATTAGAGTATGCATTATGTTGTGTTGGGACTATACTTGTGATTATGATGATATCCCTTTATGCTATGATGAAATGTTTATGGTTTGCCTTATGAGCTACATTCACCAACTATTTCAAAGATGACGTTAAAAAATGGCATATAACATGGTTTCAAATAAAATGTCCCTATTAAGCATGTTTTAAGGATTTTTATTCATGGATTCAATACTTACTACATTATTTGTGCTAACCCATGTTTCTACATTTTTTACAAAGTGTAGAGTTTTGTATCTAATAGGATTCTACCCTCGTGGCTAGGACTCTAGTAGATCAAGAAGAAAAAGATTGGCGAGTCCTCATAGTATTCGAGGGCTTGACCATATGTCTTTTATGTTTTATACTAATGTAAGGTCTATATCCCTAAGATTGTATTCAAGAGTTTTAATCCAAGTATTTTAGATGGTTTGAGATATAGTGTTATATACTCTCTCTCATTTTATAAAGACTTAAATTGTAAAGAAAAGTTTTTAATTTTCCGCATTTTTCCCTTGCTCTTATGTTATGATATGCTATGAGAATTGTATGAGACTTTTCGGAGTCTCATGCGCCGTGTAACGCCTACGGGGTAGACGTGGGGCGTGACACATAAGGAAAATCAAGAGGAACTCTTGGTCTCAAGCTAGGATAGGAATAAAAGGAAAGAGATGAGGATATCGAGACACTCAACTATCTTGCTATCTAAGCACACCATCTCCCCATTGGGAGGAAGGCCATACTAATTCCTCAAGTACCACTTCTTTCAAGCAATCCCAAAGACATAACCAAAAACTCATAATAACCCTACCGGGTTCTAAAATCAATAAAGGTCTACCTAAATGAAACCACTCCCTACCAAGGTTAACATCAAAGTTTATTATGTAGCATTGTGATCTAATAAAACATTTACATATATGTGAAAACTATCAACATAATAGTGTTTTCATCCAGAGAGCTTCCTTGGTCATCTCTAGACCGGAATGCATAGAAACGGTTTTTCTTGGGAGCATTGGGGTTTGAACAATTAGGAGGAGCTTGATTTCTCTCTCTTCCCTTAGCCGTAAGTGATGCTTATCGTGACCAACGATACTAACCTATAGTTCGAGTGTCTACGATCGTCGATAATATAGTAACCCAACCAAGGGTTGGGGTCGTGTCCCAAGGGAGTGGTAGTGAAAATAGTAGTTAGGTTAGAATTTTTTTATAGTTAGCTGTAGTTTGAGAAATTATCAAATAGAAACAAATTAAATTCAAGTGGGTGACACAAAAGTGTCAAATATCAAAGAGGGTTTGTCAAAAATATAACTAAAACAACAAAAGTAAAGAGAAAATTCAAGTATGGGGAGAAGTTCTTGGGGTGTGACAGCAATATATATTTATATAAATCGTTGATACATGCTTTCGATAGGAAATTTGCAAGATAATAGTGACTAGGCTAAGCTTTAGATGGAAATAAGTTCCCTCTCGGGCAACTTACCCCGTTTCAAATGGGTTCCTCTCGGACACCCATTTGCCGCATGAAGGCCAGCCTACACATTACCCCACTCACTCTCTTGAGCTGAGTGTTAGGATATGGGACTAGGGCTCACCCTCTCGGGATAAACCTCATGTCGACCCACTCCTTAGGCCATCAGTCTAGCGGTTTTGGTTTCGCGACCTCTCTCTCGAGCAAGCCGAAAACACATGGGTGGTTTTGAATTTGCAACTACAAACCCATTAAATTAAACCACAACCACTAGGTGAAATCACCATTAAAATGCATCCAACCTATTAACAAGCAAGACCCAACAATAACCTTAATTTAAGCAAAGGAAGAAGAATGGAGAAGACCAATTTCCAATTTGGGGAAGATGAACTCCTTCTCTCTTTAAGTCTCCCAAAACCCTCTCCAAACTTGAAAGAAAATATGAAAGATAAAGTAAAAATTATAATATTGTTCAGACTTTAATGTTCCACCCAAAAACTAGTAAAGGGTTTAGTATTTATAGACTTCAGAAAATAGTGTTGGCAGATCGCTCGGCGAGGTTAGTTGCGAACGCCGAATAACTCGGCGATTCGCCTTTCTTCTAGTTCATCGTCGTTTGTCCTTTTGCCTTCAACATCAGTACGTTTTGGATATGGGCGGTATATTTCTGCTTCGGGCAACTAATTGGCGAAGCGCCGACTGCTCCTTTCATCACCTTTTTAACCTTCTCCTTTAGGGGTTCGCGTACTGGAACAAAGGGAGGAGTGCGTCCCTTTGGTGAATCGCCAAGCATTTGGCGATTCTCAGGCTTCAGCTTCTACGTTCTTTTCAGCCTTTTTGTTCCATTTTGCGCCTAAGTGTCCATTCTTCCATTAAAACTTCAAATACCTGAAACTTAAGTGTTTTCATCAGATATTTAGACTAAATAAACATTTGAGGACACTATTTCTATTAAAATAAAGCCCTAAATGAGTCCAATTTGTGGACTCGTCAACACCCCCAACTTAAACTTTTGCTTGTCCTCAAGCAAACTCAAGTTCAGCTGTTCAAAAAGGATGTCTAAAATAGTGCTACACAACACTAAATCATGATCATAGACAACAAGAATCAAATTTCTCATGCAAAGGTCAATTGTGTACTCAAAGATTCAAGTTGTGACACACCATTACCAAAGATTCTCCTGCTCGCAGTACTTGCTACTTGTGCAAGTTCAAGCTCAACAAAAAGTATCTAAATTCCCTCACATAAAGAATAATTCCATATTCACACACAGAGGTTAATCAATTCAAGATCAGGAATCAGATGCAACACTCACACTCAAAAAGAGGAACACAATGCATGTTTTCACCCATAGGCTTGCCCTTACTTTCAAATTGATCTTTGGTTCGGCTCACTCAAGATCCAAAATGTCTTTATAAGGCTTGTAAAGGGGCTGGTGCAAAGGTATGGTAGGCTCAAAGACTTTTTCCTCATGAGATGCAGTATTCTCAAGGCATCCCCTTCTTTTCCTTTATCAATTATTTTTCTAGTGCTTTTAAGTCATCTTTTTATTCACCTCCATGGATTGCTTGGAAACCCAATTTCTTTTATCATTTTATTCCACAACTTGTTCTTTTTCTTTTATATGGAGGGTTTCAATTATTCCGCAACACCATGGGTTAAGGGAGACATTTCTTGCACTTCTTGACTTCTCCTTTTCCTTTTTACCACACCCACAACTTAGGCTTTTGGCCTAAGTTGGCTATTCACTAAACCACAAATCAAGAGGATTATAGGTAGTGGGCCGAGTAAGGTCTAGGGTTCATCAAGGTTCTTCCAAAGAAAGGTAAGGCTCAAAGGGTGTTCAAGAGAGTTTCACACGCTCACAGGTAGGCCACAAAATAGGTATATGTCAAATTGGCTCACACTCTTCAAAAGTTGCCTAAGATCATCTCAAGAGCACACCTTACTAAATCAATCAGACTAACGGGGAAAATTCTAGGTTTATTCATGAAAGGTTCAAAGTAAGCTCAATCACAAGGCATCGACACTTAAGTCAAATAAGACTACACACTTTCGCTAGTGTGCAATGGTCATTACAAGAGAATCAATTTGAGAAAATGGCTAATCACAATGAGATGCAAAGATTTTACATATTGTCTATGTAACTTCATTTGTTTTCGTCATAACAGCACATTCATGTTTGTTAGATTGAGAGCACTATTCAAGTCACCGGTATTGATCAAAACCGAGACTTAAATTTATACAAGAACAACCACTTTCAACAAAAGAGGCGGCGAAATTTTTCGAAAAATGAAATTTTTTCGGAAGGGTCAAAATTGTTTTTCAATTAAACCCAAAAGAGAGCCATAAGCTTAAACAATGGCAAAGCAGGTTTAAAAATACAATTAAAAACAGACAACCCAAATATATACAGAAAACATCATTCAAAACAAGCAAACAAGGTGAGCCTCACCCCACCACAAAAGAAATGTGTTTGTCCTCAAATGCGAGTAATGGTATCTAAAAAAAATAATCAAATCAAGACAAGGAGAGAGGTAAAGAGAAATTCTGTCTATGCGGCCTCTCCTCCTGTCGGGGCATAAGAACTCTGAGATGCAGCCTGTAATTGGGCATCAGTGCCCGAAGTAGTCACATCAAGAGCAGCAGTGCTAGGTCCTGTAGGGGCTGCTGTGGACGTCTCAGCATGCGATGCCTGGATCACCAGCTGCACAACTGTGCCTACCAGATCTGACAGGTGCCTAAAGATGTTCTGCTCCACCTGTGCTGCTGTCCGCTCCTCATCAGTCTTAGCATCTGCATCTGCTGCTTATACAGGTGCATCCCGATCCTCAGTGGTTCTCATCAAGTCATTGAAGTCAACAGATTTCAGATAATCTACATCCCTCCACAGACCCGCAACATCGATTTGTAAAGCCGGTACCTCAGATGACCTCCCGTGTCTGCGCTCACATGTTGTAACCCTCAAGGTCAAAGCATCCACAGAGGTCTCGATGGGGGTAAGTGCAGCGGCATAGCAACCTATTTCTATCAGAGAGGCCCAACACACGTCATCCCGATACTATAATTGCAAATGAGTGAAAAAAATTCAAAAATAAATTTGGGGTTTTAGAGACGAACCTTTGATGCCGATCAAATAGCTTTTTGTAATGCTAGGCAGCAAATAAATCCAACCCTAAGCACTAATCACCGACTAAAATACTAATATAAGGTAAAAATCTATAAAATAATACCTATTGGTGTGATTTTGGAGAGTTTGAAATGAGGGAAAGTGAGAGATTCAAAAAATTGACTTTTGGCATTTATATAACCGTTTAGTTCTTGTACATTCGGCGACGTTAGTCGCACTCACCGAACCACTCGGCGAAGCACCTAGCGGTCTTTTATCCCTCCCTTTCTTGAAAATCTTCTATTTTTTGGGGGCGAAATCGGTGGTCTACATCGAGATCGTCGAACAGGATGGCGATGCACAGAGCTATTTTTTGAGTTCACCGAGTTTAACAGGATCTGCAATGCACTAGCATTGAGCCCAACAACGGATTCAGCCGAGCTCGCCGACCTATTAGGCGAATCACTGAATGGACTTGTTGCTCGCCAACTTGAAATTTTCCACACTTATCTCATTTTTAATCTACCACATTAACACACCATTATTTATAAAAGTAAATCCTACATTTATTTCCTTGGGTTGCCTCCCAAGAAGTGCCTTATTTAACGTCGTAGCTCGATGTAGGTCCTGCCTCACTTTCTGTTATTGGAGCTAGGCCTACTGTCACTAGGTAACCCCAATATATTTTTTGGATGGAGCTGAGGCATTGCAAACATCAGGAGTGATCTGATGTGTTGGATTGATCTAGAATGATATCCAATCAATTGATTCAACGCTTCAACATTCTCTCTTATTTCATCCAACAGTTAATCTTGATTGGTGATGTTTTGGAGAATGATTTGAAGTGTGTCCTCAACACAACTTGTCTCATCTTCTCTAGACTTCTTCCACGCATGAAGAGGTATGTACCTCCCTTGGCATTTGCACTGGTTTTCCACCTCATATATTTTGGTGGTCAAATCATTTAGTTGAGATACCAATGCAGCTAGTGTGAAGTCACCCTCGACTTCTTGATCATCCTCAACTGGCTTGCCACCCACTCCCTCTGTCATGCTCAGAGGACCTGCATACACAAATAATAAACAAAGAAAAACAAAACTAAAAGTAAAAACTACACTAAAAAGAACAAAAACTCTAGGACAACTACATCTTCACGTAACACCACTCCCTGGCAGCGGCACCAGTTTGATTCTTATCGTGACCAACGATACTAACCTAGGGTTTGAGTGTCTATGATCGTCGATAATATAGTAACCCAACCAAGGGTTGGGGTCGTGTCCCAAGGGAGTGGTAGTGAAAATAGTAGTTAGGCTAGAATTTTTTTCTAGTTAGCTGGAGTTTGAGAAATTATTGAATAGAAACAAAGTAAATTCAAGTGGCTGACACAAAAGTGTCAAATATCAATGGGGGTTTGTCAAAAGTATAGCTAAAACAATAAAAATAAAGAGAAAATTCAAGTATGGGGAGAAGTTCTTGGGGTGTGACCGGAATATATATTGATATAAATCGTTGGATTCATGCTTTCGATAGGAAATTTGCAAGATAATAGTGACTAGGCTAAGCTTTAGATGGAAATAAGTTCCCTCTCGGGCAACTTCCCCGTTTCAAATGGGTTCCTCTCGGACACCCATTTACCGCATGAAGGCCAGCCTACACCTTACCCCACTCACTCTCTCCAGCTGAGTGTTAGGAAATGGGACTAGGGCGCACCCTCTCGGGTTGAACCTCATGTCGACCCACTCCTTAGCCCATCAGGCTAGCGGTTTTAGTTTCGCAACCTCTCTCTCGAGTAAGCCAGAAACACATGGGTGGTTTTATATTTGCAACTACAAACCCCTTAAATTAGACCATAACCACTAGGTGAAATCACCATTAAAATGCATCTAACCTATCAGCAAGCAAGACCCAATAATAATATCAACACATATTTGCGAAGTCACACCCCAAGAATGGGGGTTTTTAGCCACACATCAAGAAATAATAAATTATATCTAAAATGATAAAGAAATCAAATGGGTATAAGAAATTAAATCTTGAATTAAGCAAAGAAAAAAAAATGGAGAAGACCCACTTCCAATTTAGGGAAGACGAACTCCTTCTCTCTTTAAGTCTCCCAAAAACCCTCTCCAAACTTGAGAGAAACTATGAAAGCTAAAGTAAACATTATAATATTGTTCAGACTCTAATGTTCCACCCAAAAACTAGTAAAGAGTTTAGTATTTATAGACTTCAGAAAATACTGCTGGTGGATCGCTCGGCGAGGTTAGTCGCAAATATCGAATGATTCAGTGATTCACCCTTCTTCTAGTTCATCGCCGTTTGTGCTTTTCTTTCAGTATCTGTGCATTCTGGATAATTGGGCGGTATACTTCTGCTTCGCAGAACTTATTGGCGAAGCGCCGACTCCACCTTTCGTCGCCTTTTTTATCCTTCACCTTCAGGGCTTCATGTACTGGAATAAAGGGTGGAGTGCGTCCCTTTGGCGAATCGCCAAGCATGCTTGGCGATGCTCAGGCTTCAGCTTCTACGTTCTTTTCAGCCTTTTTGTTCCATTTTGCGCCTAAGTATCCATGCTTCCATTAAAACTTCAAATACCTGAAACTTAAGTGTTTTCATAAGATATTTAGACTAAATAAGCATTTGAGGACACTATTTCTATTAAAATAAAGCCCTAGATGAGTCCAATTTGTGGACTCATCAGTAAGCACTTGGAAATCTCTCATTCGGTGACTACTCTTACCACAACTATAGCAACCATCCATGACGGCTAGGCACTTACCATCACGCTTCCTTCCACACTTCACACAAGTAGGCTTAGTCACATGAGATTCACTACCATTCCCTCCATGAGATTTAGGGTTAGACACCCACTCTTGGTTATACCTAGGGGTATTGGGGGAAACTTGACCGGAAGATCTTTGTTGAATGCTAGGTCGACCATGTGGATCGGATCTTGCATTAGATAAGTTTCCATCACCAGTTCTAGCTCTTTTCACCTCCCTATTCTTTTGATTTTCTCATCCTCCATTTGTTGGTCATGTACCATGATATGTGAAATATTTATATCGGGGATAAGCATTGTCGTTCGACATTCTTTGACTACCATGTTGGACACTCACACCACAAACTTATTCATCTTAGCCCTTAAATCCACAACTATGGTTGAAGCATACTTGGATAATTGAGTGAACTTAAGATAATACTCCTTCACCCTAATATTACCTTGTCGAAGGTTAATGAACTCTTGCATATTAGCTTCCCTCACCTCTAGGGGAAACGATCTATAAGGAAATGCTGATTTAAACAACTCCCATTCTACCAGGCCCGCTCCAACGGGTCTCTCACCCTTTCACTGATCATACCAAACTTGAGCCACACTTTGCAATTGGTAAGTGGCTCACTCCGCATTCTCTACAGAGGTCACCTCCATAATAACAAGTACTTTATAAACCTCATACATAAATTCTTGAGGATTATCCTCCACATTGGAGCCAGGAAATTTGGGGGGGGGGGGTTTATTATTTCAAAATCCCTCACTCTTGAAACCGCCGAATTCATATTAGGGTTCATGGGAGCAATCTCCTCTCTATTGGCTTGGGCTTGAGTTGTAATGGCTTGAGTTTGAGCCGTCATGTCTTGGGCCAACTTTTGAAAAGTCGACCTAACCTCCACATTCGACATAGTCGAAGGATCATTCGGAGCTTGAGGAACTTCTTCATTCACATTGTCACCCTCCATTCTTCTAGCATTTACGCTTCATGTATTTGATATCCTAAAGAACATAGGGAAAGGATTAGAAGAGGGACTTTATAGAGGTAAACTCTATGGTATCACTTAGAGTAATAAAATAGTGTAGTTTCCTAATCATCTTGGAGCCTCTCATTCATAAATATGGCGCGCTCAACATTATGAATAAGACTTTACTAGATGTGGCTTATGAGACATCATCCTAGAATCATTCTAAATATCATGCTCTGACTACCATGTTTGTCACGACCCAGGGGTACCCCCTAGATGTAACAAGGCACATGGAACCCTGGAAGGCTCCATGTAAGCCACTTAGCATATCATAACATAAGCATAGAACAATAAAGAGTAAAAACACATTTCAAGTCTTAAAAAGTTTTTCATAAAAGCAAAGCGGAAGTCTAGACTTGTCTCAACATAGCCATCTATTACAATACTTGAATCAAATAGTGTCACAGCCCATACAACATAATTCGAAAGGAAGTACTAGAAATAAAACTACAAGTGAAACATCTGTCCTCGAATCATGAGGACTCACCACAAGCGAGGAGAAAAGTCAAATCCAAGCTTTAATCAAATGATGACCGCCTTAAGAACCGGACCCTACACTTGGAAAAAGTATAGGAAAATATGGGTTAGTACAAAAATGCACTAAGTATGATAGTCGTGCATAAGAACCTTGAAAACATTCTAAAATGAGCATTTCATTATAAATCATACTATATGTCAAGTTTGAACATCAGCATAGAGATAGTTGGAAAACATAACTCATAAACATAACCCATATATAGATAATCATAGCATAAAAGATAACAACATAATCATAAGCATAATTTCCATCATAGACATAATGTAAGAATTAGTCATCATGAGACATAGTTCATATACATAGTCAATACTTAGATCTTCATATCATAAGAGAACAATCTCATAAGTAACCTTAAGTCATACTTATGTAATGCAAGGATAAGACCCCATAACCCCATCCATACTAAGTACCACTTTTAGGCAATCATAATCATACTTACCATCCTTTGATATCATCCTTAGTGTAATTCTCATAGACAAGGGAATCTTCACCTTTAGTCAAACATATCATGGAAGACAACTATAGAAACAATACAATCTAAGAATACATCATATAAGAGAAACACTTCATAGGTAGCTTCAATTCATACTTGTCCGATGCATGGATAAGACCCCACAATCCTACCCATACTAAGTACCACTTTAGGCTGTCATGAAAACTCATTAGTTCGGGACTAGTCCCTCTTTTAGCACTTTTGAACACCTATAAGATACTTCTTTAAGCATTCCTTTGTTCATTATTAACTTCTTGTTCATTTGGGGAATAAGCCTTAACCGACATAGACCATGTGAGCCAAACATGGAATCCGGTGTAACCCAAATCAAAAAGGGTTGGTCTACTTGCCTAAGGTAGAACCGGTAACTTTCTAACTTAGGTGGATCCACTAGCTAATAACCTATGGGGGAACATAGTTTATGGGATAAGACGATTGCTACTAGAAACCCGGCCTTACTACGGAGGAACTTCTATTCCAAGAGATTGTTTCTAGAAACCAACCCTTACTTCGGGAGAGCTTCCATCTCATACAATACCCACTCGGTTTTAAGCATTAAATTCCCATGGAGTAGTTATTAAGTATTGAATTGACTCCATTACTAATGAAAGGGCTCCCTTGGCCTACCGATTCAAGTTTCCTTACTAGAATAGCTCATTGACTCCTCAAGAAAGGGTGCCATTGGCCAACCAATTAAAGTTACATCAATTAATATAGTTCTTTAATTACACATGAAATGGTGCCCTTAGCCTACCGATTCAAGTAACATATTTAGGATAACTCTTTAATTATTTATAAAAGGGTGCCATTGGCCTACCGATTCAAAGCACATCATTAAGTAAACTAGATTAGACCATTAATTAGTAATTTTCACCATCCATGACCTAGTTATAATGGCTCTTGATCCTTTGATTCATATAAGTGAGAAAAGTCTTCCAACCTTAGAATTCTTCATTTGGTGAGGAAACCTTTCACATCATGTTAATTATGTTTTCATGAGAATAACCTTTCAATCAACCCACAACAACAACATTATCATAATCACTTCACTCTCAAAGTGTTCATAAAGCATATACATAAATATCATAATCATGCATTATTCTAATACTTTACCCTTCAAGGATCAAAGATAATATTCAATCAAAACATCTAGAAATCACTAAATTAGACATGTATATAATCATAATTCAAGTAGATCAATCACTACATGCATAATTCTATCATATTCTCCTTGCAACAATCAATACCCACACTTTGAGATACAAATTGGGGATAATAGGGGAATTCAGATTCTTAGGTTATTTAACATAAAAACATATAAAATCATCAATTTATCCATAATAAAATATAATTAAATCATTATAAACGAATTTGAAAGAAATCCATGAGTTTGAATTCAAACCCTAATTTTTTGGGGAAATACTAGTTTTGAAATTAAAGTTTAAAGGGAATCCATGGGTGAAGACTATCCATGCATGAAGGACTACCATACCTTAGCTATGAATCCCCACAAAATTGGGTAGATAAACCTTTTTCATTGAAACCTTAGGCCCCAACTTCCTTGAGTTCTAGAGAGAGAATTTTTGGAGAGGTTGAGTTCTTTTGGAAATTTAGAAATAATAATTTTTGAAGAACTTAGTTTAAGGGTCTAAAAGCCTTATATAGGTGTTAAAAAGTAGGCTAAAATCACATCACTTAACATTAATTAAATATGGAAAACCCCAAAGTACCCCTAGACTTAATCGCCAAAAGGCAGTTTCCAGGCCCCATCCACGACCTTCACTGACGGACCGTGGTTTGACCCACGGCCCATGCTGGTGAGGCATGCGTTAGGGTCTGCAACTCCTTATTTTGGCTCTTGACCCATGAGACCAAAGCACGGGGTGTGGACCCACCCACGGGGAGTGGGTCCTACAGTAAGTCAAGGTCTTGGGCAGATTTTTGTGTAATTTTCTAGGGTCCTCCTCAAGGACCCTTGGTTGGTCCTTGGGGGGTCGTACCTTGACGTACAACCCTAAACCCTTTAATTTATGTACAGGAAGTTATATCTACGGCAAGCTCTAGTTCAACCTACTAGTTTCCGGGGTGTTACATTTATTGAAGGATTATGGCATGAGTGTTCTATATCACCCCGACAAAGATAACGTCGTGGCGGATGATCTTAGTTGATTGTCTATGGGTAGTGTGTCTCATATTGATGAGGAAAAGAAAGAGTTAGTTTGAGATGTTCAAAGATTGGCTCTATTAGGTGTTAAACTAGTGGACTCCACCAAAGGTGGTGTTATGGTTCACAATGGTTCCGAATCGTCTATGTGAAAACCAAGCAAGTATTGATCCAATTTTTGTAGAATTGAAAGAGGCGGTACTCAAAAAGTCCGGTGAGGATTTCTCCCAAGGAGGAGATGGAGTGCTTAGAAACCAAGATAAATTATGTGTTCCGAATATTGATTACTTAAGGGAATTTTTTTTATAGAAGCTCATAGTTCTCGGTATTCCATTCACCCGGGAGCCACAAAGATGTACCCTGATTTATGATAAGTTTATTGGTAGAATGGGATGAAGAAGGATATTGCGGGATTTGTGGCTAAATGTCCAATTTGCCAACAAGTGAAGGTTGACCATCAGAAACCGGGAGGTTTATCCCAAGATTTTAGCATTCCTACTTGGAATTGGGAATATTTGAATATGGACTTTATAGTAGGGTTGCCACGTACTTGGCGCCAATATGAATCGATTTGGGTTATAGTAGATCGACTGACAAAATCGGCTCATTTCATTCCCGTCAAGGTATCTTATGCTGTGGAAGACTGTTAAGTTATATTTGAGGGAAATGGTAAGATTGCATGGTATCCCTTTGTCCATTATATCTGATAGAGGTACTAAGTTGACTTCTTATAAATCATTCCAAAAGGGTCATAGTAAAGCTTAGCACGGCTTACACCCAAAAACCGATGGGCAAGCGGAGCGAACGATCCAAACTTTAGAGGATATGTTGAGAGCATATGTCATCAATTTCAAAGGAAGTTGGAATGATCACTTGCTATTAATAGAGTTCGCTTATAATAATACCTACCATTCTAGTATTGGAATGGGCCTCTTTGAGGCTCTTGATGGTAGGAGGTATAGATGTCACGACCCGGGGCTACCCCCTAGATGTGACATGGCGTACAAAACTCTGAAAACTCTCATACAAGTCTCATAGCATTCATAACATTCGTTATAAGGAAAATGGTACGGAATTAAAATTTATTTAAAATACATACAATCAAAACTTCATTTAAAACACTAGAAAACACAACGGAAGTCTATTGTCTCACATGGCCATCTAAACACAATATCTGAAACATAAGTAGGGTCACGGCCCTTTACAATCGAAAAGTCTAAAAATAGTCTATTACATGAAAAGAAATGAAACTTCAAGTACTTGTCCTCGATCTATGAGGACATACCACTTAGTCTTGGAGGAATCTCAAATCCAAGTTTCAACTAGAGAGGAAACTAACTCACTTGCCGAAACCTACACTTGTAGTAAACATGAAGAAATATGGATTAGCACAATAAAGTACTAAGTATGATAGCCATGAAAAAACATGCTTAAAATGGATATTTTATTTGAAAGTCATGTTTTTATGCCATTTTGATAAAACTCCATGGACACAAGTATAAGAGGCATAATATTCAAACATAACTAACATACACGTCATTTCACCACATTAGAACATAAACAACATATAAACCATTACCTTCACATTAAGCCTTCACCTCAAGTAACCCTCAAGTTATACCTTGTGCAGTGTATGGATAGCATCCCATACCACCATCCATACTAAAGTACCACCTTAAGGTCACCAAAATGGAACTTACCATTCAACCTTTCCATCTTCACACAATACTCATACATAAAAGGCATAAACATTTCATAAGTCATATCATCACATAAGGATCATCACCTAAGACAACTATAAGTCATACTTGTGCAATGTTCAAGTAGCATCCCATACTACTACTCACACTAAGTACTCCTTTGAAGTCACCATATACAAGGCACATACATATACAATAAGTCATAACAAGGAAGTAGCTCATTAAACCATCTAAGTATAGCATGCATCATCTCATTTAAGCATATAAGAGTCAACATTCTTCATAGACCTATCAAGAAACCACAATGCACATCTCACATAATGGGAATAAGCGTTTTACCTACACAGACCATGAGAGCTAGATCATGGAATCCGGTGTCATAAAACCCCACACCATAAAAAAGGTGTTCTAATTTCCTAAGGTAGAACTAAGTGTTTAACTTAAGTGGATCCACTAGCTATCCTATGTAGGCACATAATTATGAGATAAGGAAGACGTTCATTGAAACCCTTGGCTAACATTAGGGGGAGTCTCTATCTTACCATATCCATTTGGTGCTTAACGTACATTCCCATAGAGTAGTTCATTTTCATTAACATTATTGTACTTGAGAGGGCTACCAACATTAGGCCTACCGACCCAAAATACATTACACATGAAAGGGCCACAAACATTAGGTCTACCTATTCAAGGTGCTTTACAAGGATAGCTCATTGAGTTTCCTAGAAGGGGCCACCACCATTAGGTCTACCGCTTCAAGGTTCATCATTTCACATAAGAAAGGGCCACCATCATTAGGTCTACTGCTTCAAGGTTTAATATCATATTAGTTACTAGACTTCTCATAAGGTCTACCGATCCAAGGTTTAGACTAGAATACTTCATCATTCATTCATTCATGAAAGGCTACCAACATTAGGTCTACCAATTCAAGTCATTGAGACATTACGTCAAGATACATTCATTATACAAGAAAAGGATGCCTAAGCCTACCAGTTCAAGATATCCCAATTACATTACTTCCATTTATACAAGAAAAGGATGCCTAAGCCTACTAATTCAAGATATACAATACATAGGATAAAACCCTTCACATTCCATCATCATTCATGAGTGTTAATTGAGAATATGCTCTCAATCATAACACTATTATATTATAAACATGATCATCATACTATCATTGAATTCACATACATATCCTTCAGATCATATTCATACCTTGCCTTTCAAGGCCATGGATCATATTCAACCACACACCTTAGATCAATACAATTAGACAAGAGTAACAACATAATTTCAACATTCCATATCCATATAAACATAAACAATTCACATTCTATCATGATCAATCAATTCCCAATCACAAATCACAACTTAGGAATTTGGGGGAAAACATGGGTTATAGGAAGAAATCATCTTAATTCATCTTTAAATCCATAATCCATTCATAATTCAATGTAATAAAGCCTTTAGAAATTGGTTTGAATCAAAGCCATGCATAGATTGAAATCAACAGTGGAGACTTAAAATAACTTTTGAGATTGGCTCCTTGAAAGAAACTAAGTCAAGGATGAAGACCACCATACTTTTTAGAGAAGAATTCCACGAAAATCCGTTGAAAAACTTGAAGATTTGACCTTGAGAGCTTGGATCCTTCACCTCCAATGGAGGTTTCTAAAGAGAGAACTTTTGAGAAGAGAGGTGGGTTTGTATTTGGCTTTTGAAATAATGAATTGGAAAATAGAGTTTAATACTTTTAATACTCTTGAAATACCATAATTAACCTAAAACAACCATCCATTAACTCAACTCAAATTAAAATGAATTTACCAAAAGGCCCTCACCTTGGCCAAACCAAACCAGTAACACAGGTGGGGACTCATGACACCAAACCACGAACCGTGGATTGGGTTACGCCCCTTCCTGGTCAACTGTGGGTCGTGGATGTGGCTTGGTATTGGGAGCCTTGACCTATGGAGGCCATCCATGGGGCGTGGATGAACCTACTGGGCGTGGACCCCTTCCGTAGGTCACCCTCATTTTGGCAACTTTAGATTTCCTTAGGGTCTTAGGGGTTAGGCAAAGGGTCCTCTTCAAATACCCTTAGGGTGGTCCTTGATGTTTAACCCCTAAACTCCTCAACCAAAGCTCGGGACAACATTTTACCACCTCAAACCTCACATCAACTCAAAGACACAATAGTTAGTCTCTAGTTTCATCTATCCGTTTTACGGGTCATTACAATAGATCTCCTATATGGTGGTTTGAAGTGGGTGAAGTTGCTTAGATCGGACCCGAATTAATTCATGAGGCTATTGAGAAAGTCCGACTAATTAGGGAGAGGTTGAAAATAGCCCAAAGCTGACAAAAGTCCTATGCCAATTGTCACGACCCAGGGGTACACCCAAGATGTAACAAGGCATACATGACCCCAAGTGATCTCATAAAATCCCTTTAGCATATAATAACATAAAGCAATAAAAATGATGCGGATATTTTAAAACTTTTTCCATATAAATGAAGTCCTTTTAAAAACAAGTGGAAGTCTATAACACTGTGTCTCAAACCATCTAAAACATGAACATCTTTGGGACGCAGCCCATACAAAAGTCTAAAATATAAAAAGAAAGAACATAAAGGAAATGGTGGCTATATCCTTGAATGCAATGAGGACTCACTAGTCTTTAACTCCTTGCTCTAATAGGAACCTAGTCACGAGGATGAAACTCAATATCGCCGGACCCTACATTTCATAAGAATGTAGGCAAGAGTATGTGTTAGCACAAAAGGTACTAAATATGATAACTAGCATGATACCATAATAGCATAATAACAAAGTCATAGACATAATCTCCAACATAGATATAATATAAGCATTAGTCAATAAAAAACATAATCCATGAACATAAGATATACATCATATTCATAACATAGTCAATACTAGACCTTCATAGCATAATACAACTACTTCATAAGTAACTTCAAGCATACTTGTCTTATGCATGGATAAGACCCCATAATCCCATCCGTACTAAGTACCACTTTTTGGCCATCATAATCATAGTTACCACCTTTGGATCTCATCCTTAGATTAATTCTCATAGACAAGGGAACTTCACATTTAGTCAAACATATCAAGAAAGGAAACTATAGCAACAATCCAAGCTAAGCATACATCATATAAGAGAAACACTTCATAAGTAGCTTCAAGTCATACTTGTGCAATGCATGGATAAGACCCCATAATCTCACCCATACTAAGTACCACTTTAGGCCATCATACATACTCATTGATTGGGGACTAGTCCCTCTTTACTTATTGCCACTATTCATTAAATGTACTTCTCTACTTAGTACAAGACAAGTCATCACACATGAAGAACTACAATTTATGAATTCAAGGCTACCAAAGAATAGCACTATACTAGGCTAGACTAAGCTACCATGGAAACAAAACTCTCATGAGAGTACAAGCTATTCAAGGAAGGGTATAATTGCTCCATCCTAGCTACCATAAAATGGTCTTGGATTAACCAAGTCATGCTACCATGCAAGCATTCTATGATACTAGTTCAAGCTAACCTTAGGAAGGGTATGATTTCTCAATCCAAGGCTGCCATGAAATGGTCTTGACCTAACCAAGTCATGCTACTATGAAAGCATTTTATGTTGCTAGTTCAAGCTACATTGGAAGAGTACTATTGCTTAATCCAAGGCTACCATGAGATCTACTACTCAAGCTACCACGAAATGGTCTTGTCTTACCAAGTCAACCTATTCATGAAGGGATTTCATAACACAACTTCAAACTATCATAACTAAACATGCTTTGACTAATTTTAGGTCAGCAAGCCTTTCAACCTAGAATCATACTATGTGAGAAAACCTTGGATAGTTTTACTAGAAACCCAAACTCAACTAACGTTAGGAATTCCATCTCATGAGGCATATGGGAACCCTAACTTAACTAGCATGAGGAAACCCATTTGGAAGCCGGATTCAACTAGTGTGAAGCTTCCATTTCATATTCAACATCATATTCATGGAAGAATGTCTTAACACTCAATACATGTTCAATTCATAAGATAACACTTGGGTCATACATTATACTTTCATAAGGTATTTTATGTGGGTAAAGTCCTTCCACAACAATGATATCTACTAATCTACCATTCTCATATAGGCTTAACTCTGAAAGCCACTACATACATAATTCATCATATTATCTTTACTCACAAAGACCTACTTGTAACGACCCGAGAGCACCCCCTAGTCGTTACCGGCGTATTCGAATGTCTTGACCCTATAAACATATATTTACCATATTTAAACCTTTTTACAAGATTAAACCATCATATGACACTCCCAAACCTGCCCAAAACCTAAGGACACGCTAGGACACATTCTTCTTTAGTATCCGGACGTCTTGGTCTTTTCTTGATGTTTTGACTTTTACTCTTCCAAACTAAGTCAATTACATTAATTTAGGTTTAGAAACCTCTTTCTAACTATTTTTAAGTCATTATTCATAAGGTGAGGCTCTAACCTAGGCCGTAGAATTTCCGGGGTGTTACAATATCCCCCCCTTAGGAACATTCGTCCCCGAATGTCACTTGGACTTCTTTCTAGGGAGACAATGACTCAAACTAGCAGCACAACAACCAGTGACATCAACAACCTCATATCATCATATCATATAGGAATTCAATCCACAACATCACTACGTTCAAAACTCTTCACTTCACATAAGTAGAGGAGGAACTACCTTCTCCATAATCAATGAGCATCTACATATATATTAAGCAATCAACAAGACATTTCTTTAATAAGACAACATCAAGGATGCTCATTACCATTCTCATGAAGACAACATCACAAAACATCTATGGGTGCAATTTCAACCATGAGAAACAAAATTCATGAAAACTCAAAATACAACTTAAGCATGAATTTTCACAAAAATATGCACATACAAG
>JAJOOS010026486.1:0-21152 GCA_029582725.1 Solanum chiquidenum
CACAACTACAACTTCAACAACATTAACAACACAAAACAACTACAACTTCAACAAACACAACCAAGCTTTTCTCAATAATAAAATGAGTTTGGTGTGTGTGGGAAACATCAACCCAACACTATGATCTCACATACCTCAATAGGGATCACCCCCGACGATATCCACGACGATTTTTTATGGAAACTTGTTGATCTCCTCTTTCTTCTCTTCTTCTTTCTCCTTCTTCCCTTCTTCTTCTCTTCTTCACTCTCAAGCCCTAGCTTTCACTCTCTTAAAATGGAACAAAATTATCCAAATATCAGCCTAACACAACAATATATCCTCAAAAGAAATAGCTAGGGAAAAGACCAAAATGCCCTTAAAAATTTCCGGACGGATTCCCTGTCAACTGCCCAACTTTCAAAGGGCATATCTCACTCATACGAACTTGGAATTGAGCAAATTCGGTGGCGTTGGAAAGATCATTCCACGAACTTTACAACCATAACTAGAAATCCACCTAACTCATCCTGAGCTATAATTTATGGCTGTTCAAAGTTGACCAAAAACTCACCTTTTCCATACTTTGCCAAAATTTTCCAGATTTTTAAATTCCTTCCAAAAATGAAAATTTCCAATTCTAAGCCTCTTCAAAGCTATTTCAAATTGTCGGATGTTACAAACATTGCCGCCAATAATTATTTGAGTTGTTAATAGACAAGTTTGCAATTGATTTCTGGAGTTGTTTATTAGGTGGATTAATTGTGACCTCTGGTGAATGAAAACTCATGTTATAGGAATGGTGATTGAGGTAATGGGATAGCTCAAGTTCAAGATCCAATTAATCAAATAGTATGCCGGAGAATTGTCAGTTGTAATCGTCGTATCTACTTTGTTAATGTTGTGTTCTGCATTGATAGATTTATATGAGAAGTTAAGTCCTTTGCAAAAAAAAAGCCAAAAGAGACCAAAAAAACATCGAGGACCAAAGTTCTCGCTCACCTTCTCCATGTCCGTCTTTGAGACGGTGTAAAAAGGCTAATGTCGCCATTGATTCTTCCAGTGACACTGAGCCATCCCACGCAGGAGGAATGTTAATTGGAACTAAATCAGGCTCTCTTGGCACTCCATTATTAAGATACATTAAGTACCGTATCATGATAATAATATTGGAGATAAGAAGATGATTTTTGTGTTACTGGTTAGTTTTGCAATGAGAGTATTGTACCCTTATGGATGGTTTGTTAAGCATCATTATTTGTAGGGGTGGCAATTGGGCGGGTTGGGGTTAAATTTGGGAGGGTCAATATGGATGAAGACCCAACCCAACCCAAATATATTTGGACCAAAATGGGTTGGGTCAAAATGGGTTAGGTAATGGGTCATAACTCAACCCGTCCAATTTTGTTCCATTTTATGTGAGGTAATTTGACTTGGCACGGAGTTTATATAATAAATGCGTAAGTTTTTTTTGTGAAATAGCTGAGTAAATTCACTTTTGCCGAGGATATAACTAGGAACGTTCTTAATATTGTCAAAAGTATTCCTATTTTGAGTGCACCAAATAATCCAAAGGAAGGATGATTTTTAGAGGGACATTAGTGTCTGGAAACTTAATGTTGTTATTGGTTTACCACCAGTGTCACCTTGTTGTAGTCTTATTTCTGGACTTGCTGATATTGAAGCTATCCTTTGTCTCTATTAAGGCTAATGTTTTGAGGATTAATCTTAATGTCCTATCTCATTAAGCTTGCTTCCTAATGTTTGCCCCAAAAAAGTTCCCTATGGATTTCAGTTTCCTAATTAGTTGATCAATAGTTTATTTTAAAAGTCAAAATAGGTAACACCAGCACCAACTCTACAAAGTCAGAATCAAAATTTTTTGTTTGTGTTTAAATGGATTTTGTGTGATGTGTGTAACTGTTGATCGGCACAGGTCTCAAATGTTGATTTAAGCTGAATTACCTAATTACAAATTATCTAAAGATTCATCGCCAAGTTATATTAATTTCAAGACTAGGCATACAGGTGCAACTCACGTGCGGTGAATCATCACACCAAGTTTTATCATATCCATACAAGTGCAACTCACGTGTGGTGAATCATCACGCCAAGTTTTATCATATCCATCGACACCAAATTCTATGCCGAACTAATAAGAAATTTTGTAAAAGATGTTCGACAATCAATGCGCAACAAAAAAATTAAACAACCAGCAAGACTGCCGATTAGTAGGGCATAATGAAGAACTATTTATAAAATTATATTTGGTGAATCGGAATCAACTATTCCAACTATTCGTTTGATGCATGTCAAAAGATTAAACAAAGAGTATGAATACAATTTCACGGTTAAACTATGTAAAACGGAGTATGCAGACTATTTCATCGATATACTAAGACAAATATAGTATGGATATGGTTTCACAGCTATAGGAATCTCAAGACGAGGCAAACACGTGCAACGCATGTGCGGTGAGTCTAGTGTTTCTTAAAAGCCCCTGCCGACTCATCTCAGTTCTACTTCCCCATGAGTAATGGACCACTCTTCATGACTCTTCTACTCAGAAATTTAAATGACTTGCTCAACTCCAATCCTTACTCGGTTGATTTGATAAAGGAAGAAATCGTGCTGGTGAAAGAAGGTCTAGAGTTCCTAAGATCATTCTTTGGAAATGTTGAGCAAGAATTTAATAAAGATCTTTGGACTAGTGTTATAGGTCTGGTATATGAAGTGGAACATGCCATTAATTCAATTGTTGTCAGAGATCATGGTCTCTTGCAGCTTAGTTTCTTACTTCCTGATACCATAGAAAAGATCAAGCTTATGAAAGAAGAAGTACCATCGAGGATTTCCAAAAGCAAGGGTCTTATTGTTGGAAATCCTCCCAGCAAGCCAGTGGAAATTAAGAAGTCATCAACCACGGGTCAGATAATTGTAGGGTTCGAGGAGGAGACAGAGTGGATAATTAGGAAGCTCACCAGTGGACCAGCAGAGGTTGATGTCATTTCTATTGTTGGCATGCCAGGGATTGGAAAAACTACTTTGGCTTACAGAGTATTTAATGATAAGTCAGTTGTTGATCATTTCGACGTCCGTGCTTGGTGCACAGTCGACCAAGAACATAATGAGAAAACGTAGTTGTAAAAGATTTTCAATCAAGTTATTGGTCTGAAACATACTCTCAATGAGGATGGCATTGATGAGGGCATTGCTGATAAGCTGCGGAAAGAACTGTTTGGAAAGAGGTACCTTATTGTCTTGGATAAAGGAAGTGGCTTTTCAAGGGAAACACCACAGTGAGCCTCTTTATCTTCGATTGCTCACACCAGAAGAAAGTTGGGATTTATTAGTGAAAAGGGTATTCGGAGAAGAACGCTTCCCTGATGAACTATTGGTCGTTGGAGAAGAAATAGCCCGAAAGTGTGCAGGACTTCCTTTACTACTTGATCTGATTGGTGGTGTCATTGCAAGGAAGGAAAAGAAAAAGGCTTTGTGGTTTGAAGTACTAAATAATTTGAACTCCTTAATTTTAAAGGATGAAGAGGAAGTGATGAAGGTTATACAATTAAGTTATGACCATTCATCAGATCACTTAAAGCCGTGTTTGTTTTACCTTGCAAGCTATCCAAAGGATAAAGATATTAAAATTTCTGAATTGGAACATTTATGGAGTACTGAAGGATTTGTGGAACAGACTGAAATGAAGAGTGTTGAAGAAGTACTGGAGGTTTATGTGGATGAGTTAATTTGAAGTAGCTTGGTAATAGTTTTCTATGGGATAGATGATAGGAACCCAAGTTTTCAAATTCATGATCTTGTGCATGATTTTGTTTGATAAAATCTAGAAATGAACATTTGGTTGAAAAAACTCTGCTGGTGAACAACACATAAAACAGTGTACTATCACCTAGTATTTGGAGTCTTGCAGAGCTACGACATGTGAGAATCGATGATTATTCTTTCTTTGAACTAACTGAGTTATAAGAGGACACAAAGTTAGAGGAATTGAGAATACTATATCAGCTCAACCTTTTTTGTTTGGAAGCAGAGGAATCTTTTCCATGCTCGAGGAATTAAAAATATTATGGTGTGATCAGCTTATTGATTCATTAAAATCATATCATACTGTACGAATCAATCAAGTTAAAGATTCATCCCTGATGATTAAGGAATTTATGGGGTAATCTTCTACCATTGAGTTTGTGCGCGAACTGGAGTCCTTGTTTAGGTCATGATGTTAGGTCCTTATTTCAGGCACTGGTTGTGAGTACATCAACTTCTTTCTCACATTAAGCTCCTTCGTAGAGAGCGCATATAAAGGAAAGGTTGTCCAGAACATCAAAACCTATACAGGCTTTAAATGATGGTCTTATCCTCAGACGTTTATGGCCAGAACATCAATACCTATACCGCTCTTGTTTGGATGATTATGGACAGTCACAGCAGAATTATTCTCTTGTTTGGTGAGTAAACTTGTGACTCATTGTGTTGCAGGCTTGCTGCTGTAATCTTCAGTTACAGCAGAACATGAAACTAGCAACTTATCATCCATTAGCAGATGCTTATTTTACACACTGATCAAAAAAACCCTAAACTATCATCCCTCTGCGAAATTCCATACCTAAACTATTGGGTGCTCAGGAAACACCTCAGACTTCAACTCAAATTAGAACACCCCTATTTTACTTTACCTGATAAAAAGAATATTAAAAAGAGAGCACTACAACATTACACTTGAAGATTCAGGATCCAATAACGCCCAATTTCATTATCTTTACCTTACCTTTTGCAATACACCAAACAAAGAAAAAATACAACAAAAATATAGATATGAAGACTGATTTTTTCCCCCACCCCACCCTCCCCAAACATAAATACATACGAGGACCTGCTTTTTCTTGTTATGGAACTAAAAAAAAAAAACAAATTAAAACGTACAGTAACAGAAACTGGCTGGCCAGCACCTACTTGAAAGGCTTGTAAACTTTTAAATCAGAAACAAGTCCAGCAACAGAACCAACAGCTGCAGCAATTGAGATAACAAGGGAAGCTCCACTAAGAAACTGAAGGCTTAGCCACTTTCCACTCCATTTGGCAATATTGTTTTTGACAATGTAAATTTCTATTGGGAAGTATATCGTAAGTGGCCAAAATTCAAACGCTCCAAGAATGTCAACGATGTTGTTAAAGAACGGCATCAACACGGAAATTATAGTGGTGGTGATCACGAAAATCGTCCTCCAAATTAGACGGAAAAAGTTGAGCTTGAAGGGCTTACAGCCATGGATTGGGATATGGATCTCTTTCGTAATGAATTTGCTTTCAGGGTACCATTCAGCTGCTTTTTTTTCAACAAAAGCGAAAAGGGGTTGGCAAGAAACTTGATATGCACCTACAAGGTGGGTAACGATGGAAACGTTTGCGATGTCCAGCAGCCAGTACGGGTCGTAAAATCCAAATCCAGTCAGTAGGTTTTCTGGGGATTCGTCTCCAAATGCTGCATAGCCAAAGCAGCCACAGAGCATGTAGAGAAGAGTTGTTACTGCCAGACTTATTCGTGTTGCCTTCTTCATCGTCTTTGCTTCTGCTGGTGGTGATTTGAGTGTATCCTGGATCTCAATAAGGATGACGGAGTAAGAATAAGCAAAAGCTATAGCTCCAAGAGCTTGAAAGCTTTTCCATACCTTGTCGATTTCAGTTCCAGTACGATTTCCAGTTATACTTCCTTGTATTTTTCCGATTTGTGCAACTTTTGCAACTCCTAAAGCAAGACCAATGGCAGAGTAAGTGAAGGACATAACAGCAGCGGCAATAGAAAGCCACGAAATCTGATCAAAATTTGGGATTTGTGACAAGATCACTCCCAAGACACCAAACATGATCATGTAGGATGTTCTTGAAACATTGCAAGCAGCATCGTGACCATTGTTATGGAAGCAGTTAGATCTTTTGACTGCAACCATGCTAATAGAAGATGCAATGGTGTAACCTATTGCAACTCCAACAAGATTAACGTATTGAATAACCCCACAAATTATGACGTAACCACCACCAAGGTAGCTTTGAACAACGTCCATATAAGTATAGTTTCTTCTTCCAGTAAGTTGATCTCCTGTACGATAACAATCGGAGAGTAAAATAGAAGTGTAGTAAGTAACAAAAGAGAAGAGTAGCAAAACAGAAGGTGCAGCAATCCATCCAAGCTGAGCAGTAGCCCAAGCTAATGAAAGGACTCCCGAACCAATCGCAGCTGTAACTATGTGTGCACTTGCAGTCCAAAATGTACCACTTCTTTTGGGACGGCAATCATCATCAAAACATGTGGATTCATCAGGCACAGTCAACGAAACATGGTCTGTCATCTTTTTAAACAAACAAAAACTTAAAATTTTAGTAGAATGTGAATGCTAATGCTGAAACTGGTTGCTACAAATATAATCTCCAGAAGAGAGTTTGGGGTCACTATATAGTTCGAGGAAACAGAGGAAATAAAGTATACCATACTTCAGCACTCCTCGGAGTTAATATCTCAAAATGTCATTGAACTATGAGAATTTAACTAACAAAGTCATTAAACTTAGTTTTGTTTTAATAAAATCACTCAACTTAACACTTTTATCTTCAAAAATCACTCAACTACATTTATCATTAAAATAAATTTGACATAAAAAATAAATTCTTTTTAATTTCATTTAATCATTGACTCCACAAATAAACAAAATTTTTAAAAACAAACTAAAAATGGTTCAAAATGCATTAGAAATAACACTTCAACAGGAGAAAGTTCCTGGATATGGTGCAGATTCAGTTTTTTCAAAAAGTAAAATAAAAAATAATGTGGGAAATTTTAAATTTTTATTTATTTGTGGGATTCTTGTTTATATGGTATAAAAAATAACTTATTTTGCCATGTCAATTTGATTTTACAGATAAATGTATTTGAGTGATTTTTAAAGATAAAAGTGTTAAGTTAAGTGATTTTATTGATACAAAATAAAGTTTAATGACTTTATTGGTTAAATTCTCATAGTTCAATGACCTTTTGACATATTAACTCCACTCCTCGTATGTAATGTCTATTTTAACCTGGATATATTTGACAATTTACAAAATTATGGATGATATTAGCTTTAAATAATATGGAGCTGGATGACCCATTTTTTTATTGTCTTCTTTGCCTTCTATTTCTCTTTCCTACTCTTCTCTTCCCTCTTTTTTTTTATTTTTTGTTTTTCTTAAATTTATTTTGAAACAAATTCATTTTTTTATAATATAGGTAAATACATCTTATCATTAAATAACTACATAAGATATTAATAAAAATATAACTAATAAGACTAATTTAGTCAAATGAACTCTAATACAAATACAATTAAACTTATATATAAAAGTTATAAAAGAATAGTGAAACACTTGTTATAGTTCAAATTTGAAATATACCTTCAAGTTGAAAAGATTGTATTTTAAATTTTCATGATCAAACATCAGATTTCAAATAAAGTGAAAAGATTATTTTTAAATAAATAAATAACTTTTAAATGAATGACATAAGTGCCCATTTAAAAAATTAATGTAAATAACACATTATGACTGAATTTCTGTAATACTAGATAGCTCAAAATACTTACATGCTAACTAAAAATGCAACATTAATGTATTGATAATGAAACATTATTAACTCGAGCATCTATAACTAAATAAACTGACCTAGCAAGTGTAATTCATGAACTAAACGAATCTACACAACTAGGGTTCTGAATTTCAAGCAAGAACTAAGCAATAATTCCACGAAAACATGATAATCTGATTTGGATTAGTCTAATAGCTGAATCACGACATAAATCTGAAATTCTAGAAACCCTAGGTCTAAACATGATGTTGAGAATCAAGAATCTGACTGAATTCTAGGGACCTAATGGGCGAAAGGAAGCCACTAGTGAAATCCCACATACCTAGTGACGAATTCCACGGAGAAATATTTTGATTTCGGGGCTGAAACTGATGGAAACTCGTTGTGTTCTTGAACTAGGGCTGGTCGACTTCTTTCTCCTCTTTACGTTCTAATTAGATGAATTCTAGGTGAATAATTGATTAGGTTAGGTTCTAATTAGTTTAGTAGGCTAAAACTGACCAAAACCACGTAGTTTAGGGGTTAAACGACGTAGTTTAGGTGCCCAACGCATAGGGGAAAAGACCAAAATAACCCCACTTAAAAATTTGATGGTGCCGACCACGGCCACTTTCACGAACCGTGAAAGTGACCACGAACCGTGGGACCGGTCGTGGTCCTGGTCCATTAGTTACTGGTCGAGGATGGTTCTACTACGGTCCACTTCACGGACCGTGTGAAGGATCACGAACCGTGAAGGTCCTCGTGGTCCTTCACTTGGCTAAGGGGACGCTGATTGGGCTTCATAGGAGCCACCACGGCCCGTGAAGGGTCCCGTGGTCCATCTCTGCTGGGAAGGGACTGAAGACTGAAGTCCACGGGCAGGTCAACGGACCGTGAACCCTATCGCGGTCTGTGAACCCTGTCATGGTTCACTGGTTCAGGTAAAACAAATTTGCACTTTTCAAAGCCTGGGTTCTGAGGTGTTACAAATAAGTGATCACGCCAGTTATGCCTTTAAACCTCTGGCAGGGTATATTGGGTCCTCTCGATGAGGCGTATACATCGGAATTCACATTTAGCTCGTGAAGGTCCTCGTGGTCCTACACTTGGCTAAGGGGACGCTGATTGGGCTTCATAGGAGCCACCACGGCCCGTCATCAAGACCACGGCCCGTGAAGGGTCCCGTGGTCCATCTCTGTTGGGAAGGGACTGAAGACTGAAGTCCATGGGCAGGTCAACGAACCGTGAACCCTATCGTGGTCTGTGAACCCTGTCGTGGTTCACTGGTTCAGGTAAAACAAATTTGCACTTTTCAAAGCCTGGGTTCCGAGGTGTTACAAATAAGTGATCACGCCAGTTATGCCTTTAAACCTCTGGCAGGGTATATTGGGTCATGTCGATGAGGCGTATACATCGGACTTCACATTTAGCTCATGTGGTTTTATGTCGGTTATTAGTAGCTCTCACAGTAGATTCTAGTGTATTGACCAAGTTATCAGTTACAATTCAGTATACAGTTTCAGCATGTATAAAATTGGTCATTGCATTCAATTAGTTCATGTTTAGTGTTTTCAGTACAGTATGATGCTCATCTTATATCATTGCTCAGTTATATGCTTTGTTCAGTTATGTGTATTGTTTAGCTTTACTCTATCTTGCATGCTCAGTACTTTTCAAGTACTGACGAATACTCTCCCCTACATCTTCTCGTGATATAGGTTCAGGTCCTCAGCATCCAGATCGTGCATAGTTCGGTTCTCAATCTTCAGTTCAGCAGCATTAGTGGTGAGTCATCATTTGTCAGTTAGAGGCTTTATTTCAGACGTAGTTAGATTCAGTTTTAGCTTGGAGTTTGAGATTTCATTTGTCATTAAACTCTCAGATTATATATTCAAATTTAGAACGGGTATTCCTCATCATTTAGTTTACATTGTGTTTTAAGCTTCCGCACAGAATTATCTCATTTCAATTATCATAGTGATAAGTCTTAATGCTCCCAGGTATTTTGATGATCTCCTCACAAATGCAAGGACCCGGTCCTCTGCAGAGTATACTCGTTCAGGCCTATGTGCTACACAGTTGGAAAGTTGTCGCGTCAGAAGTTGGCGCGGTCGTCAGTGTACCACACCAATCAGAATGGACGAGGTTGTTTGTCCAACGGTCAATAACTCTTCATGGTTGATATATTCAACATGACAAACAACAAATTAGATCATTCATGCAAAAAGAGATATTCAAGCTTCAAAAACAGCAAGGGACCTCATAGACTGTCTAATTGCTTCCTGAATCAACTATTACCTTGATTGCTTGTATTTGTTCTTACATTATAGGATTTATTTCGCTAGTGTTAGAAACATTTCAAACTTGGGTGAATCACTGTAAGAACTTAGTTGAGGACAACTTCGTGTCTTACGTTGAAGTATATATTAATTAATTGGGTTAGTACAGTGGGCAATGCAAGCATTGCTTTGGCTGATTGAGTGATTGTGTATTACTCAGAATAGAGATTAGGAGGTTAATCTCGTGTGTGTTGTAAACTGTGTTTTACTTTGGCTTGTGAAGTTTAATAAAATTAGTTTGAAAATCATGTGAGACAGGTCGTTGTTTTACTCTCTTAAGTAAGGAGGTTTCCACGTAAAGTTATGTGTGCTATCTTTAGTTTCAGTAGTTATCTTATGTTCATCTTAACTGTGTTAAGGACTTGGTCCTATCGTAACTAGTGGACGCATACATTCCAACAAGTTGTATCAGAGCTTGACTTTTCTATTTGGGTAACACCAAGAAAAGAAAAGATCCTGAAGGATAGGCCACTCCACCTAGCCTGGAAGAAGGTCAGTGCACCACTAGACCACCTCGTTTCAGCGGACAATTTTATGAATGGTGGAAAACGCGCATGCATGAATACATCAATGATGAAGACACTGGGCTATGGGATGTGATTCTTGACGGACCTTACATTCCCACCAATGATGTAGTAGATGGAGAACTTACCAAGGTGGTTCCCAAAGCAGGAAGGGAATACAGTGAAGCTAGCAGGAAGAAGATAGAGAAAAACTATAAAGCGAAGAAGTTATTGGTATGTGGAATCGGTCCAAATGAGTACAACAGAATATCTGTGTGTGAAACAGCTAAAGAAATATGAGATTGTCTCAAAACATCCCATGAAGGAACGACACAAGTGAAGGAGTCTAAGGTTGATATGCTTACGACTCAATATGAGAACTTTTGTATGAAGGAAGGTGAAACCATCCACGAGATGAATACAAGATTCACTTCCATAACCAACAAACTAATATGTCTTGGTGAGCCTATTCACCCAAGCAAACAAGTTCGAAAGATTCTGAAGGTGTTTCCCAAATCATGGGAGAGCAAAGTGAATGTTATCACTGAAGCAAGAGACCAGAAGGTACTCACCATGGATGATTTGATTGGAAACCTTCAAACCTATGAGTTGAACAAGCAACAGGGGTCAACCATGAAGAAGGGAAAGAAGAAAAAATCAGTGGCATTGAAAATATCTTTGAATGATGGGACTGGAGATGAGGATGAAATGGCATACATCACTAGAAGGTTACAGAAGATAATCAAGAAGCATAGAGGGTTTCAAAAGAAAGGTTCCACCAGCAAAGCAGCAAATGCAAATGATCTCTGTCATAAATGTGGAAACCCGATCATTTTATGAGGGATTGTCCAAGCCAGAAGCAGGAAACTCAGGACTTCAAACCTCGAAAAAGGGAATAGGTCCTAGACCATACCAAAATGAAGGCATATGTTGATCAACTAGTGAAGAAAGCCTTTACTGTCTGGGGAAATGGATTCAGTGAATCCGAGGAAGAGGAAGATGGTCATGAAGATGTCTCGATGATGGTTGTCAAAGATGATGAAACTGTATGCAACTCCATTTTCTCACTGATGGGAAAATCTGATGATGAAGAGAATCAGGATGAGGTAACCCTTTTTTATCTCAAAAGTGACCTAGATACTTTATCCATTAAAAGATTGAGAAAACTTGTTGTTGTACTAATTGACTCACTCGATGAATTAACTAGTGATAATTTGATGATAAGTGAAAAACTAAGTATGTGCGAGGATGAAAACGCAGCTCTTAACTCTTAAATTTCTGAAATGAGTGTTAGGATGAGTATTCTAGAGATTGATAGTTCACAGCCCAACGAGGAACCTGGTACCTCTGAGGGTGGAAAATGAAAAGTCAGTAACTTTGAGGTCGAGCTAGAAGAGAAACTGAAGGCCTCTGAGTCTAAGTTAGTTCCTCCTTCGAAAGAAACTCCCAATTAGTGAAGGATCTATGTGAGATCAAAGAAGAGCTAAACCACTCCCTCAAATGGACTGATTCGTCTAAGATCCTTTCGAACTTAGAAAATCAGAAGTTCAACAGCAAAAAGGGCTTAGGTTGTAGATAGATAGAGTCTCCCTACAATCCCCACAGTAAATATGTCTTTGTTTCTGACAATATTTTATGTACCCATTGTAAAAGAAATGGTCGTCTGAAAGAAAAATGTGAGACTCTAAAAGGAGTAAAAGAAAGGTAGGAGAATTTTCTCAAGTCGAGAAAAGGTTATGTAGAAAAGAAAAAGGTACTTGGTCCCAGATACCATTTTAGCAAGAACACTTTACCCCCATGGACAGGAAGGTTTCTCATTAAGACTTTTGAAAGTTTTTGGGAACTCCATCTCAAGTGGGCTCCTAAGTCTAATAAGTGATTCTTGTGCAGAAGAGGGGAAACAGTCAGTATTGGTACATGGATAGTGGATGCTCAAGGCATATGACTGGAGACACTCAAAATTTTCTCTTTTTGGAAGCACACCAAGGCGGTGGTGTGTCATTTGGTGATGGGAAGAAGGGTTTCATTCTCAGAATTGGGAAAATAGAAAGATCAGCATATCATTCCTTAAACAATGTTCATTATCTGAATGGTTTGAAATACAATCTCTTAAGTGTATCTCAAATTTGCGATAAGGGAAATGAAGTTAAATTCCTGTCTGACAAGTGTTTAGTTACTAACTGTGTAACTAACAAGGTTGTTATGTTTGCCAAAATAGTCAAAAATATGTATGTTACAGATCTTGACTCGGTAGAAGGGGGCAGCCTTTCATTTCTAAGTATTCAAATTGACAATGCAAATCTATGGCATAAGCGATTGGGACATGTGAGTTCATCATTGCTAAACAAGCTTGTTGCAAGGGACCTGGTCTGTGGACTTCCTAAACTAAAGTTTTCTGACAACAAAGTATGTGAGGCCTATGTAAGGGGGAAACAAACGAGATCATCCTTCAAAACCAAGAAAGGTGTGAGCACAAACATACCTCTAGAACTTCTCCACATGGATCTATGTGGACCTGTCAGAATTCAAAGCAAAAAAGGTAAGAAATACATTCTGGTAATTATTTATGATTTCTCCAGGTTCACCTGGAACATGTTTTTGCGAACCAAGGACGATACAACTGGACTATTGATCACCTTTGCCAAAGCAATTCAACAGAAGGTAAACTGCAAGATTGCAAGCATCAGATCAGATCATGGCACAGAGTTTGAAAACTCTCAAATTGAAGGCTTTTGTGCTGAAAATGGAACTTATCACAAATTCTCTGAACAAAGAACTCCTCAGTAAAATGGAGTTGTGGAAAGAAAGAACAGGACCCTGGTGGATATTGCTAGAACCATGCTAATTGACTCGGGGCTTGTAATAAATTTTTGGGCAAAAACAGTCAACACAGTTTTCTATGTTACAAATAGGTGTCTCCTCAGGTCTGTGATCAAGAAAACTCCTTATGAGTTGATGAATGGAAGGAAACCTTCAATTTCTCATCTGAAGCCTTTTGGTTATAAATTTTTCGTATTGAATAATGTAAAGGATGATCTTGGCAAGTTTGATGCCAGGAGTGATGAAGGGGTGTTTGTTGGGTACTCTTCTACCAGCAAGGCATACAAAGTTTTCAATAAAAGAACTCTGTGTGTTGAAGAAAGTATGCATGTAATTTTTGATGAATCTGATGATAAGAACAAGGATAAACTCAAAGAAGACATTGAATTAGAGGAACTGATGAAGGGTGAACAAAATAAGGTAATCCAAACTCCTGGAAGTAAACAGGTTTCTAAGGAAGGAAAAGATGCAGAACTCTCAAAGGAACCTAGTCCCTCCGGTGCATCTCAGGAGGAAGTGTATCAGAACCCAGGGATTGAAGAAGATGAATCTACTGTTGATATTAAAGAAGAGATAACTAGGAAGTCTGGATGGAAACATCAATATTCTCATCCATTGGACAATCTTGTTTATCCACTTGACTCTAGGATACAAACTAGATCCAAAACTAGAAATCTAGTTGCATATTCAACCTTCATATCCACCATTGAGCCCAAGAACATCAACAAAGCTTTACAGGATTCTGATTGGGTAACATCAATGCAAGAACTACATCAATTTGAGAGAAGCAAGGTATGGCACCTGGTCCCCAGACCTCTCAATAGAACCATCATCAGGACTAGATGGGTCTTTAGAAACAAACTTGATGAGCATGGGATCATCACCAGAAATAGGTCAAGACTTGTGGTACAAGGATATAATCAAGAGGAAGGGATTGACTATGACGAGACTTTTGCTCTTGTAGCCAGAATGGAAGCCATCAAAATCTTAATAGCATTTGCTGCCTACATAGAGTTCAAACTGTTTCAAATGGACATCAAGAGTGTCTTCTTGAATGGGTATTTGAAGGAGGAGGTGTATGTCAAGCAACCTCTAGGTTTTGAAGATGTTGATCTCCCAAACCATGTGCTAAAGCTGGATAAAGCTCGGTATGGTCTAAAACAAGCTCCCAGAGCTTGGTATGAGCGCCTGTCAAAATTCCTACTTGCAAAAAGGTTCAAAAGAGGTAAAATTGATAATACTTTGTTCCTAAAATCCAAAGGTAAGGATCTATTGAATGTGCAGGTATATGTAGATGACATCATCTTTGGAGCTACTTCAGATTCACTGTGCAAAGAGTTTGTAGATTTGATGAGTAATGAATTCAAAATGAGCATGATGGGGGAGCTTACATTTTTCTTGGGGTTACAGATCAAACAATCTTCTTAGGGTACATCAATATGCCAAGAGAACTACATAAAAGAACTGCTCAAAAAGTTCCACATGCTTGAGGCAAAAGTTCTTGACACTCCCTTGAGCATAAGTGTCAAACTTAACATGGATGAAGAAGGGGTTGATGTTAATCAGACCATGTACAGGAGAATCATTGGGTCACTTTTGTACCTCACTACAAGCAGGTCTGACATAGTCTTCAGTGTAGGGATGTGTGTCAGGTTCCAAGTAGCACCAAAGGAATCACACTTGAAGGAAGCCAAGCGAATACTGAGATACTTGAAGGGAACACATGACTTGGTCCTCTTTTACCCTTCTTATGACTCATTTGATCTAACTGGTTATGTTGATGTTGACTATGCAAGTTTTCTTGTTGATAGAGAAAGCACTTCAGGCATGGCTCATTTCCTAGGATCATCACTGATTTCATGGGGCACCAAGAAGAAAAATTCAGTAGCTTTGTCTACCACAGAAGCAGAATATGTGGCTGCTACATGATGATGTGCTCAGCTCTTATGGATTAAACAACAACTCGAAGACGTTGGTGTTCTCACAAACAATATTCCCCTCTTATGCGATAACACTAGTGCAATGAACATGGCCAAGAATCCTATCCAGCATAAGAGGACTAAACACATAGATGTGAGACATCACTTTCTGAGGGATAATGTTGAGAAGAAGAATGTAGTGATGAGATTTTGCAAGACAGAAAACCAAGTGGCTGATATCTTTACAAATCCATTGAGCAAAGAAAGCTTCGTCAAGAACAGTATGAAGTTAGGGATGCACAAAGTCACTTGATTTCATAATAAGCTTGCATGAAATCTCTCTTTCTGACTATGTTAAGAAGGGCAGGTATCTGTACATGTTGTATTGCTTATCGTTTGAGAATTCATATATGGTACCTTACTGCAGGTACACACTCATGACATGTTGGCTAGAGGGAAGATCTAACTATACCAGAAGGGATATCTACAGAAAGGGACCTGATCCCTCAAAGGTTAGTATTACTTATGCTACACAGTTTTCTGTCAACGGTCACTGCCACGTGTCCCTCCCTCATTCAGTATGTCAGTTTCAGACGTTCTTTCACTTTAAATCCAAGTGTCGCTACTGTTCAAGGACCCGATACCTTTTTTAAATGTAGTTTCTTAAGTGAATCCAAAAATTCTAATCTCTTCCTAATCTTTCTTTGAATTCACTATTCTCGTCTTAAGTCTTTTCTCCTCTCGCATCAAAATGACCAACTCTTCTTCATCTTCAAAACTTCTATCTCCAAAGAAATTGAAAATCCCAGTTCATTCAATTTCTCCATTCCTCCTCTAGAAGAATCTTCATCCACACCAGTCTGTGGAGTTGGTGAGACGAGTGAATCTAACACACCCCACACTGAAGTGGTGGCGTCTCCTGCACTCCAATCTGGAGAAATCTTACCTTGTTCTCCTACTTTAGTTCTATTCGGTGAGAAGTCCCTAAATTCTGAGGCCCAGTCAGTTGTGAAGCCCAGTGTTGAACCCCCCACTGAAGAAGTAGAAGTGGTTTCTAGGGTTGTGTCATCTACCATGTCTGAGAGACTATTCGAAGGAGATTTGTCCGTGGGCAAGAGTCCAGAGTCAAATATTTTAGCGATAGCAGCAGAATTGGTGGTTGTACAAAGTTTGGCCTCCCTCGGAGGATATGCTCAACCAACTCTATTGGAACAAGAGTTGAGATCGCCGGAACAGGTCCCTCACAGTATTCAACCTGTGTTCGACCAAACTCCTAAGTCATTTGATATTGACAATGAGAAAGAGGAGGAAGAAGAAGCTCCTTTGGTGTGGCGCAGAAAAGGGATTCGAGATGCTAATGCTTCGACAATGTGTGTCCCAGATCTAGAAGCAATTGAGGGTGTCCCTAATCCTAAACTCGACAATAAGCCTACTGAGTCTGAAAGGGAAAGAAAAATAAAAGGCAAGGGAAAGATTGTAGTGTCTCACACCAAAGAAGACAAGAAAAGATATGCGATCAGGGGAGAGGTTCAAAAGATGATGGGAAGTTCCATAGCAGCAAATGAGATTCAACCAGAAAGAAACTGGAAAAGACGAAGGAATGGTCATGTGCCTGAGGAACCCACCTCAACACCTCTACCTATAGGGTCAAGTGAGACAGAATCTGATGACATTGTTATAGTTGTGGCCAAAAGCAAGAAGAAAGCAGAGATTGAACGGGTTAAATCTAACGGGGGTCACAAGTCAGTGAAGAAATCTCTGGTGAAGAAAGAGAGCGTGATTAAAAAGGATAATGTGAAACCAAAACCTGTCAAGGTACCAGGTCCTCGTGTTCAAAAACCAGTGGAAGAAAAAGTGTTGACCAGAGAAGAACGCATCGCAGAAATGGAGAAACAAAAGGTGCTGAATGGAAGAGTATTTGACCCTAAAATTCTTATAGAATTTGGTATGTCTACTCGATTTTATTATGTTTCTCTGCAAAGTTGGGAACACCTATTTGAAACCCCAGCACCTTATTTGCATGAACCAGAGGTGCGTGAATTTTACTATCAGATTGAGCTTTTAAGTGATGGAGGGATTAGGACAACTGTTAAGAAGGTCAAAATCTCTCTGAATGAAGAAATTTTGGGCATCATTATAGGTGTACCTGTGGACGAAATCTGGTCAATTGAAGGCTTCAAACCCTCAAGTGAGTTTGCTCAACATGCCACAAAGAGAGGGGACATCAAATGAGCAGGCCTGCCTAAGAAGTTTCTCAAAGAAGAATACCAGTTACTCTTTAAGTTCATCAACAAGGTTTTGGTTCCAAGATCTAAAAAGAGAACTGTAGCATTTGTTGCTGATCTGTTTCTCATGGAAAAACTAGATGAACTTGAGTCCATCAATCTTCCAGCAAATAATGCTCGAACACATGCACAGGGTGATGACTTGGAAGACTGCCAAGCATAGCATTCCTTATGGATAATTGTTGAATCATGTGTTCAAACATTTTGAAGTGCCTCTTGGACGAGGAGTACCTGGTACTATTAAGCAAATGTTCTCTGCTATTACTCTCTTCGAGTGCCAATGTGTTGACGTAAAGGCTAAGTGTAAGTCGCATGTGTCAGATCTTCTAGAGCAGCAAGCCTCTCTCAAACGAGAGTTGACTGACCTTACAGTGATCCTGAATGATAAGGAGGTTGAGATTGCGCAACTTAAGGCTCAATTGCAGAGGGCTATCTCCAAGGGACTCGGTACTAGTGTTGTGGATGAGAAAGAGGTCGAAAAGTTGAGAGCTGAAAATGAGCAGTTGTTGAAGACAAATGTCTCACTCAGTGAGGAAGTCAAAGCTCTCAACAAGCAAATAATTCAAGCTCATGTTGATGCAAATGAGTGGATGTCTTTGCTGATGAGAACCCTTACTCTCTCTGCCCTCCGTCCTAAATGAGTCATGTCTCCCTGTTCTTCAGTCTTTCTATCTAACTCTAGTGGCAAAATGTATTGTTTTGGCTGACTCTTATGGTCAGCTTTGTGATCTAATGATATTTTTTATTGTGCCCTGTCTAGTATGTTCTTATCCTCTATTTTTATGCTTACTTGTGAATGTACTGTGTGGCCCATGGCCCTGAATTCCTAACGCTATATTGCTACTCCTTTTTAATGATGTCAAAAGGGGGGATTTGATTGTGAAATTGCTGTGAAATTAAGAGATAAAAGAGGGGATATGGAAGGGAATACCATTGATAGATGGAACTATTCATGGAGGGAAATACTATTGATAAGGGGAACTAATGTTTTTTAAGTTGCATGAATGTTAAACTCATGTGAAGCTGCTTACAGGTTGTTTGTCATCATCAAAAAGGGGGGAAATGATAAGTCTTAATGCTCCCTGGGTGTTTTTATGATCTCCTCATAAATGCAGGGACCTGGTCCTCTGCAAAGTATGCTCGTCCAGGCATATGTGCTACATAGCTGGAAAGTTTTCGCATCAGAAGTTGGTGCGGTTGTCAATGTACTACACCAAGCAGAATGGACGAGGTTGTTTGTCCAACGGTCAATAACTCTTCATGGTTGATATATTCAACATGACAAACAACAAATTAGATCATTCATGCAAAGAGAGATATTCAAGCTTCAAAAACAGCAAGGGACCTCATAGACTGTCTAATTGCTTCATGAACCAGTTGTTACCTTGATTGTTTGTATTTGTGCTTACATTGTAGGATTTGTTTCGCTTGTGGTAGAAACGTTTCAAACTTGGGTGAATCTCTGTAAGAACTTAGTTGAGGGAAACTTCGTGTCTTACGTTAAAGTCTATATTAATCAGTTGGGTTAGTATAGTGGGCAATGCAGGCATTGCTTTGGCTCATTGAGTGATAGTGTATTACTCAGAATAGAGATTAGGAGGTTAATCTCGTGTGTATTGTAAATTGTGTTTTACTTTGGCTTGTGAAGTTTAGTAAAAGCAGTTTGAAAATTTTGTGAGACAGGTTGTGGTTTTACTCTCTTGAGCAAGGAGGTTTCCACGTAAAATTGTGTGTGATATCTTTACTTTTAGTAGTTATCTTATGTTCATCTTAACTGTGTTAAGGACCTGGTCCTATCGTAACTAGTGGACGCATACATTCCAACACATAGCATGCTTATGTTATGCCAGCAGGATTAGCTTGGGGTCACTCGTGATCCTAGGTCTCGTGTCCGCATCCTGGGGTAGCCCGGGGCGTGACAAGTTTATAAGTTGTAAATCTCGTTTTACTATCCGTGGAGGAGTTGTAGATTTGAGACCTCAAAGCTCTAGTCACTGCTCCTTGGAAGGTAATACTCCGACTCGAGTTATGTTCTTCTTCTTCATTTGAATGTGCATATTCATAAAATCATGTCTATTTTTATGACTAATGTGGTTGTAAAGTTTAGACACTAATATGATATTAAGATAAAGAGAAAAACTTAGTTTCTCTGTAGAGTTGAAATTTGCTAAAATTCTGATAATACATTATGTCGAAATATCTCTTAAAACTTTAATTTACAAAATTTTAATGTAGAGTTCATTTTTATATTTAAAGAATTTGGTTATGGAGTCCTACTTGTGCTTTCTTTCAGTTTTTTTTGTTACAACTGTTGAGAGAGAGGTTCCTGCCTTGGTAATATTTATAGATGTGTTTTAGTAGTTATTTAATCAAAATTTGTGAGCATTTTCAGTACATTAGATATCATGTTGTGAGAATCTCGTCTTTATCTCGTTGTTGTTTCTCTCTTCCTTCTCGACTTTGATGTGTCCTGTTATGATCTCGTCCAAGTCATTATTTTTATTTGTTGTCTAGAAAAATGTTCGAGGCTCTACATCATGCTTAAATGTGAGCTAAATATTAATATTAATCTCTAAGTGCTAGATTATTTCGTTCCATTATGTTCAGTATATTAGTTTTTTTCTTTTATATCAGTTCAACTTTCATATATCTTATTTCACTTTATTGGAAACCTTTGGATGCCACAACTCTACTTGTTGTTCTGATTAAGCTTCTGGTTGTCGAAATTTTCTTTGAAAAATGCATCGTTTCTTTCTTTAGAAATCTAAGACCTCCATCTCCTCATTAGGAATCATGTTATAGTTTTTTCCCAACTATAAAAGATCATGTTTCTAGATGTTTGTTGGTGTCCTGTTCATATTTTTTTTAAACAAAAAATTGTCTAATGAATATGTATTTATTTATATTTATAATATGAGCTCTAATCTGTTTCTAAAACTACTTAAAGGGTTTAATGGAGTTTGAGCTAATAAAAATCCCTATTTATTTAAAAATCAGCGTATAAATATTTAAGAATCAGCGTACATTGTAGTATTTAAAATATTGGGTTCTGAATTTCTTGGTCATGAAAGTTGTTTTGTTTAGATTTTCTGATTGGATAGTATGATGTAAGTCATTGGTAGAGGTTAGCTAACTTAGGATGTGCTATGATCTTGCATATAGTAAAGTTAGTTTATTTTAGCTTTTTAATTAGTTTACTTAGGATGTGATGTAATCATCAATGCAGATTTGTCATTAATCTTTCACTACCAAGTTGGTTAAATCTTTGTCACTTTTATTCTCTTCTTACTTCAGAAAATTGTGTTTGCTATATACTTGTATGTAGAGGGGAGTTTTAAAATATTTAACATGTAAAACAATATATATAGTCTTTGTTTTAGCATGGTTCACAAGCTATTAAATTTGAGTAACGGATAGTTTTGGTCTCTAATCTTATTTGTTGGCTTTCTTATGCACACTTAAGAATAAGGGTGTGTTTGGTATGAAGGAAACGGAAAATGTTTTCCAATTTTCTCATGTTTGGTTGAGTTAAATGTTTTGGAAAATGTTTTCCAAATCAACTCATTTTCCTCAAATTTAAGGAAAATGACTTCTCTTCAAAACTTAAGGAAAACATTTTCCAAAACTTTATTCCAACTTCAAATTACAATTTTTTTTGTTTTAAAAAAATTAAATTTGTTTTAAAAAAATAT
>JAJOOS010026487.1:0-23980 GCA_029582725.1 Solanum chiquidenum
GGCATGTATAACTGAATACTGAAATATCTGACCTAGCATGTGTAATTCAAGAACTAAAGAAATACATAGCTAGGGTTCTGAAATTCATGCAATAAACTGAGCAATAACATGATAATCTGATTTGGAATATGTTAATAACTAATTCATGACGATCTGCTGTAATTTTAGAAACCCTAGGTCTGTTCATAATCATGGAGTCAAGAAACTAACTGGAAACTAGGGACCTAATGGGCGAAAGGAACCCACTAGTGAAATACCACGTACCTGGTGTTGAATTTCATGGAGAAAACCTTTGATTTCTGGGCTGGAACTGAAGAAAACTCGCTGCGTTCTTGAACTAGGGTTCTTGACCTTTCTGTCCTCTTAGCATTCTAATTTTTCTATGTTTGATTAATGATTTGACTTAGGTAAGTTCTAGTTATGTTTGTAGGCTTAAACTGACTAAAATCTCATTATTTAGGGTCTAAATGACGTATCTTAGGGGTTAAACGAAATAGGAAAAAACCAAAAGACCCCTGACTTAACTGCTGTCGGAGTGATCGATGGATTGGACTGACGGGCCGTCAATCAATTGACGGTTCGTTGATTGGGTCCGTCGGTCAAGTCTTCCCAACAGGGCTTCACTAAAATGAGCGTAACGTTTCACTCGGAGGTCAGATTTTAGCAAATTTGGTGGCATTGGAAAGAGGATTCAATTATCTATCATATCATAGGTCATGGGACATATAATTCCTTTTGTGCTAAAAGTTATGACCAACTGAAGTTGACCCAAATCACAATTTTCCATCTAACTGGCTGCTACCCTCACCTACGGTCAGACCTACGAACCGTCAATTGACTGATGGTCTGTGTTGGTTAACCATCAATCAAGACTGAAGCTGGGCTTTTGGGCCATCGATCCATGGACACGAACCACGGTCCGGGACCTGACCTACGGACCGTAGGTCCGGCCGTGGGTCAACACTTGGCCGAATTATTTTGGGCTGAGTTCTAGGGGAGGTTGCTGACACGAACAACGGACCTGCATGATGGACCGTGGGTCCTCTTACGGTTCGTGGATGGTGCCCGTGGGTGCCACCCGCAACACCAAAAAATCTGCAATCTGGTCTATTTCAGATACGGGGTGTTACACTAACAGTCTTGTCCGGTTGCAGATTTCAGAAGATAGTGATGGAATTATTGGTTTTATTGAGGCTCGGTCTTCTTTAGTCGAGCAGATACGTGAGCACCAATTTTGATGATGAGAAGTTATGTCTTATTCGAGACAAAATGTTGAGAGGAGAGGCTACGGAGGCAGTTCTTGATTCTGATGGTGTCTTGAGGATCGGAGGCAGGATTTGTGTGCCTAAGATGGGTGAGTTGATTAGATTGATTCTTGTGGAGTCCCATTGTTCTCGATATTCTATCCATCCGGGAGCGGGGAAGATGTATCATGATCTGAGACAACAATATTGGTGGTGTGGGATGAACAGGGATATTTCAGACTCTTTTTCTAGGTGTTTGACTTGCCAACATGTCAAGTGTGAGCACCAGCAGCCCGGGGGTGTATCTCAGAGGATGTCTATTCCTACTTGGAAGAGGGAGCGGATCACTATGGACTTTGTTGTGGGTTTACCTACCACAGTGGGTGGCTATGACTCTATTTGGGTGGTTGTTGACAGACTCACCAAGTCTGCCCACTTCTTTTCAGTTTGGGTGAAGTATACGGCAGAGAAGTTAGCCGAGCTATATATCAGTCAGATTGTGCGATTACATAGAGTTCTGATTTCTATTATATCTGATCTAGGTTCATTGTTCACTTCCCATTTCTGGAAAGCATTACAATATGGTTTGGGTACTCAGTTAGATATGAGTACAACTTTTCACCCTCAGACAGATGGTCAGTTCGAGCGGACGATTCAGGTGCTGGAAGACATGCTTCGAGCTTGTGTGATCGATTTTGGTACTAGGTGGGATTGACATTTGCCCTTAGCAGAGTTTGCCTACAATAATAGTTATCACTCTAGTATTCAGATGGCTCCATTTGAGGTGTTGTATGGCAGATGATGTAGATCTCCGATCGGTTGGTTTGATTCGATGGAGATGGACTCTTTAGATACAGACTTTCTTAGAGATGCCATGGAGAAAGTTCGTATGATTCAGTATAGACTTTTGACAGCTCAGAGTCGACATAAGAGTTATGCAGACCAGAGAGTTAGAGACATAGTGTTTATGGAGGGCGATCATGTTTGGCTTAGAGTGTCACCCATGAAGGGTGTGATGCGGTTCGGCAATAAGGGCAAGCTTAGCCCTAGATTCATTGGACCTTTTGAGATTTTGAGCCGAGTGGGAGAGGTGGCCAATAATTTGGCCTTGCCACCTAGTTTGTCGGCAGTTCATCCTGTTTTCCATTTCTCTATGCTTTGAAAGTATATTTCGGATGAATCTCATATGCTTTCACTCGATTCTGTGGAGCTGGGTCCAGACTTGACATTTGAGGAGGAGCCTATAGCTATATTGGATAGGCAGGTTCGAAAGCTTAGGACCAAGGATATTGCTTCGGTGAAGGTGCAGTGGAAGCACCGATCAGTGGGAGAGGCAACTTGGGAGACAGAGTCTGACATGCGTGCCAGATATCCTCAACTTTTTGAAACTTCAGGTACTTTCTTTCACCTTATATTCGAGGAAGAACATGATTTTTAGTGGTGGATAATGTGATAACCCGGAAGGTCATTTTTGGAAAATTTGAACTATTCGTTTAACTTAAGTTAATTAATTGTTGGGTAATTGTAGATGATTGAATTAATCGATAGTTAGTGGGATAAAGTGATCATTTATTTAAGACCCTATACCATTAGGGCCATGTATTAAAAATTAGTTAGTGGATTTTGTCAGTTTTAATAAATAATTAATTTAGAAATAAAAAAGAGTCAGAAAACACTGAAGAAAAAGGAAGAGGAATAACCTAACCTAGCCGCGACATCAATCAAAGAGGAAAAAGAGTTGCAGATACACGTTTCAGCCATCTTCAATTCTTGGTAGGCATATGTTAATTACATTATATAAGAATAAGGATATTTGCTGGCATATTACATTATAATAATGCTGGTTTGGTACAGTGCTAGCACTATGGTTATTATTATTAATTGTTACCAAATTTGTTGGTTATTAAGATGTGATGATTGGCTATGATTGCCATTGAAGTCAATATAGTATCATTTTAGAGGGTTACTGGGATTAAGACGTTAGGATTTATATATATATATATATATATGCATTTTCAATCCATACATGCGAAGCTAATTTTCTTTCCATTCTGGTACAGATATATGCATATATTATTTACGTATATTTATGGACTAGAAGGTATTGGTTAAATTATCATGGTTGGTGGATTATATGTATGGTACTAAGTGAATATCATTCGAATTATGATATTGGAAAGGAAATGATTGAAATTTAATCCTAGACTTGAAACTTGGAAAACTATGATAGTGAAATGTTAATTGGCATCAAGAGTTATGAACTTGATTATAAAGTCTAGAGAATTTTTAGGTCAAGGCTAAACACATAATAATGTGAGTGTTGTTAGTTTTGAAATCTTATTGTGGATATGTACTTGAATAGATTGCATTGATTTGGAAGCTCAACGTAAAGGGAAGGCTAAAGTCTCGGAGTGACTTTTCGGTTATTTGAGGCAAGTGGATTTCTAAACCCTTGTTAAGTATGTGGAATTCGTGTATTTCCTTGTAATATGTGTTTGGGAGTAATGAAAATTGGTGGAGGGATTGACTTGTCCATGTAGAATAATTCTAATGATGGAAAAAGGGTAATGAAAAGGTAATGTGATAAATTGTTGGTGTGTGATGTTTGAGAATGATTTGAAGGCTTATTGTTTAATTGTTGATGCTATATTACGGTTGTATTGTTGTGAATTGTGCATTGATATTAAAATGGTCATTTCCTCATTATTTGTGTGAACATGTCATTTGCATTGGTTTTGAGACATGGTTGTGATAAGTTTTATATGATAAGAGGATGTACCATTTCGAGGGACGTATCGCGCGCCGCGATGGTTACTATTATCGAGGGTCGTATCGTGCGCCATGATGGTTACTATTATCGAGGGTCGTATCGCACACCATGATGGTTATTAATATCGAGAGTCGTATCGCGTGCCGCGATGGATGTATGGACATATATTTCCCCATGGGTCCCAGACTGAGAGACAGCGGGTGTGTATCATTAGGTCAGACATGCATCACTATACTTGACATTGCATTACATTGCATTGCACATTTTTATCATTGATGAACTTGATCTTGTGTGTTGCTGATCTTGTGAGTGCCTTTCTGTGAAACTTGTGATTGATGAATATTGAGTTGTTATTGAGAATATGTAATCTCTTAGAGTGTTGTTGTTGAGTTGTGTGCTTTGTAAACTGTGAACTGTTAGGTTGGGCTCGTTTTATGCAGGTTGTAGTTGTGGAGGTTTGGATAGGGTGTAGGGAGTACCCGTATTCTGTTCCCTTACATTGTGTTTAGAGATTTGCTTGTTGAGTACCGTGTGGTTTGGTACTCACCCGTTGATTCTATATATTTGTAGGTTACGAGCCCAGATCTTCGTGATACCTTCCATTCTCTTTGTTTTCGAGGCTTTCTGTGGAGATTTGAGAGGTAGCTGTTTGTCATCTCAGTGAACCTTCTTACTCTTGTTTATGATTTTGTTTTTACTTGAAAGATAACGTCATGTGAAACTTGCGTATTTTATTTCAATTCTAGTATTTACATTAGAGGCTTGTGCATATGAAAACCAGGTTTTGGGGATTGAATTAAGTTGACTTGTTTTCGTAATAGTAATTGTTATTGCACTTTTGTTTTATTTCCGCACTTTATTGAAATGATTGGGTTTAGGCTGACTTATCTTGGTGGGATACGACGAGTGCCATCACATCCATTTTTAGTTCGTGACAGCCTCCACATTATTATCTTTTCTTTTGAGAGAGGCTTGATAAAGTTGCACAAAATAGTCGGGCGTAAGACATTCACGTACCCAATGTCCTTTCATACCACAACGGTGACAAATATTGATTCTACCTCGAGAAGGATTATTTTGAGAAACTTTATTACTCTCAGGTTTATTTCCATAACCTTCGTCAAGGAAACATTAGTGTGAGGGAATATGCTCTAAAGTTCACTCAATTGTCCAAATATGCTCCAATAATGGTTGCCGATTCTACGGCAAGGATGAGTAAGTTCGTGTCGGGTGTGTCCGAAATGGTTGTTAAAGAGTGTCGTACTGCCATGCTTATTGGTGACATGGACATCTCTCGTCTCATGGTGCATACACAACAAATTGAAGAAGAGAAACTCAAGGAAAAGTCTAGGGAGGTAAAAAGGGCTAAGACCGGTGATGGTAATTTCTCTCATGCTAGATTCGATGGTCATGGTCGTCCTAAGTTTCGACAAGGGTTTTCCGGTCAAGGTTCCTCTAATGCTCCACCTAAGTTTAACAAGGATAGGGTGTCTATCACTACACCTCAAGGAGGGAATTGTGGTGGTTCTTCGTTGGCTAGGTCTACATGTGCTAACTGTGGGAAGAAGCATAATGGTAAATGCCTATCTGGCACTGATGGTTGCTTTAGTTGTAGGAAGAGTGGACACAAAATGAGAGATTGCTCCATGTTTACGGCTAAAGGGAGAGAGTGCAAGCAAGCTCCTCCTAGCGGTTTGAATTCTAATACTCTAAAGCAAAATCGCTCCTATGCTCTCCAAACCCGAGGTGACCAAGAGAGTTCTCCGAATAACTTGATGTATATGCTTTGATTGATCCCAGTGCTACATTGTCCTTTGTGACGCCATATGTGGCCATGAAGTTTGATGTGCTCCCCGATATATTGTTAGAACCTTTTTCTGTCTCTACTCGTGTTTGTGATTATGTGGTGGCTAAGAGGGTTTATAGGAAGTGTCCCCTTTCCTTATCCCATAGAGTTATTCTTATTGACTTGGTAGAGCTTGACATGATAGACTTCAATGTTATCCTTGGGATGGATTGGTTATATTCTTCCTATGCTTCTATAGATTGTAGGACTCGTATGGTCAAATTTTAGTTTCCAAATGAGCCTATCCTAGAGTGGAAGGGGGGAAATTACATGCTTAAGGGCCAGTTTGTGTATTATCTCAAAGCTAGAAGGATGATTTGTAAAGGTTGCATTTATCATCTGGTTAGGGTGAGGGATGTAGATTCTGGAACCCCTACTCTTAAGTCGGTCCCCGTTGTTAATGAGTTCCTAGAAGTGTTCTTGGATGATTTGCCTGGTATTCCTCCTGAGAGGGAAATAGACTTCGGCATTGACCTTCTCTTAGATACACTGCCTATCTCTATTCCTCCTTATAGAATGGCTCTGGTGGAACTTAAGGAGATGAAAGATCAATTGAAGGATTTTGTTGGATAAGGGTTTCATCCGACTGCATATTTCTCCATGGTGTGCTCCAGTTTTGTTTGTAAGGAAGAAAGATGGTTCCATTCATATGTGCATTGATTATCGTCAGTTGAAGAAAGTGACCATTAAGAATAAGTATCCTCTTTGAAGAATAGATGATTTGTTTGACCAACTTCAAGGGGATAGTTATTTCTCTAAGATTGATCTTCGTTCGGGTTATCACCAATTCAGGGTGAAGGAAGATGATATTCCGAAGACAACTTTAAGAACCCGATATGGTCATTATGAATTTTTAGTGACGTTGTTTGGGTTGACTAATCCTCTGACGACATTTATGGATTTGATGAATAGGGTGTTTATACAATACCTCGATATGTTCATAATTGTGTTTATCGATGATATTTTGATCTACTCAAGAAGTGAGAATGAGCATATTGACCATTTGAGGATTGTGTTACAAATTCTTAAGGACCAACAACTTTTTGCAAAGTTTAGTAAATGTGAATTTTGGCTAAGGTCCGTAGCTTTTGTTGGTCATATTGTGTCAAACAAGGGTATTGAGGTAGATCTAAAGAAGACGGATGCGGTCAAGAGTTGGCCAAGACCTCTATCTCCTTCGGATATTAGAAGCTTCTTGGGATTGGCCGATTACTATAAAAGGTTTGTTGAGGGGTCTTCCTCCATTACTTCTCCTTTGACGACTTTGGCTCAAAAGAAGGCTAAATTTATATAGTCAGAATCTTGTGAGAAAAGTTTCCAAGAGTTGAAATATTGGCTTACTTCCGCTCTGGTGTTGACCTTATCGGAAGGTACAGACGGCCTTGTGGTATATTGTGATGCCTATAGATGTGGGTTGGGATGTGTGCTTATGCAGAATGTGAAAGTTATTGCCTATGCTTCAAGGCAACTAAAATCCATGAGAAGAATTATCCTACTCACGACCTGGAGTTAGCGGCGGTCATTTTTGCTCTAATGATTTGGAGACACTATTTGTACAGAGTACATGTAGATGTGTTTACCGATCACAAGAGCTTGCAATGTGTGCTTAATCAAAAGGATTTGAATCTTCACCAAAGGAGGTGACCTGAGTTATTGAAGGATTACGATATGAGTGTCCATTATAACCCTGGTAAAGCTAATGTGGTAGCGGATGCTCTTAGTCGACTATGAATGAGAAGTGTTGCTCATGTTGAGGACGAAAAGAAAGAGTTGGTTTGAAATGTTCATAGGTTGACTCGATTAGGTGTTTAACTAGTTGATTCCACCAAGGGTGGTGTCATGGTTCATAATGGTTCCGAATCATCTTTTGTGATGGATGTCAAGGCTAAGCAAAGTCTTGATCTAATTTTGGTAGAATTGAAAGAGGCGGTGCTCAAAAAGTCCGTTGAGGTATTCTCCCAAGAGGGAGATTGGGTACTTAGATATCAGGGTTAGTTATGTGTTCCGAATGTTGATGACTTGAGGGAACATATCTTGGAAAAAGGCCATAGTTCTCGATATTCTATTCACCAGGGAGCCACCAAGATGTACCGTGATTTGTGGGAGATCTATTGGTGGAATGGGATGAAAAGGGATATTATGGCCTTTGTGGCTAAGTGTCCTAATTATCATTAAGTGAAGTTTGAGCATCAAAGACATGGAGGTTTATACCAAGACATTGGTATTCTTACTTGGAAGTGGGAAGCTGTGAATATGGACTTTATTGTAGGGTTGCCACGTACTCGGCAACAACATGACTCAATTTGGGTAATAGTGGATCAGATGACTAAATCTGCTCATTTTATTCCCGTCAAGGTTTCCTATTCGGCGGAAGAGTATGTTAAGTTGTATTTGAGAAAGTTGGTAAGGTTACATGGAGTACCCTTGTCCATAATTTTCGATCAAGGTACCCAATTCACTTCCCAATTTTGGAAGTCGTTCCAAAAGGTTCTTGGTACAAAAGTTAAGCTTAGTACGACTTTTCAGCCCCAAACCGATGGTCAAGCAGAGTATACTATTCAGACTTTGGAAGACATGTTGACAACTTGGGTGATTGATGTTAAGGGCAATTGGGATGATCATTTCCCATTGATTGAGTTTGCTTATAATAACAGTTATCACTCGAGTATCGATATGGCTCCATTTGAGGTTCTTTATGGTAGCAGATGTAGATCCTCTATAGGATGGTTTGAGATGGGTGAAGTTGCTCTCATAGGTCCCGAATTGGTACATGAGGCCATATAGAAGATTCAACTTATTAGAGAGAGGTTGAAAACAACTCAAAGTCGACAAAAGTCACATGCCGATGTTAGAAGAAGGGATCTTGAGTTTGATGTTCATGATTGGGTTTACTTTAAAATACCACCCATGAAGGGTATACTGAGGTTTAGTAAGAAAGGGAAGCTTAGTCCTCGTTTTGTAGGCTTATATGAGATTTTGAGGCGTGTAAGGTTGCATATGAGCTTGATTTGCCAAATGAGTTGGCATCGGTGCATCCAGTTTTCCATGTCTCTATGTTGAAGAAATGTGTTGGTGATCCAACATCCATGGTATCCTTAGAGGGTTTGGAAGTTAAATGTAATCTTTCTTATGAAGAGATTCCAATTGAGATTTTAGATCGGCAAGTCAAGAAGTTGAGCTATGGAGGAATCATTTAGTTACGGGTGCTACTTGGGAGGCGGAGGCCGATATGGTGTCCCGATATCCTCATCTCTTTCCTTCTAATCCTATTCTAGCTCGAGGTAATGAGTTCCTCTTGGTTTGTCCTTGTTTTAGGAGTTATGTATTTTTATGTGTTACATGATTTCCTTATGTTATGCATGTTTATGAAAAAGCTTAAGTTTTGAAAGAAAATGACTTATATGATTTATTTTCTTCATGTTGTTGTGTATTGAGTATGACTTGCCCATGGACTTCATGAGATAATTGTTGAACATGTATTAGATATGCTTTTGAGAATGAATTGCATATTGGCTCTATGAAATTGTGTTGAGCATTATTTTAGCTTGGAGAAGGTAGTTCCTCCTTGAACAAGAGAAATTTTGAAATTTCATGCATATTGGAGTTGATGTTTCCTCCTTATTTATGTGCATTAAATGTATGATGGGCTGATAGAGTTAGTTCACCCCTCTTATGATGTTTTGACAACGTCTGAGCTTAGAGTCGATTGTTCCTCCTTGGTTGTATGCATTGCATTGTTCGGTTGGGTTGTTATTTCCTCTCCTACTCTCGTAGAACCAGTTTGAATATCATTCAAGGACGAATGCTCCCAAGGGGGAGATACTATAACACCTCATATCCGAAAGAGGGAAGCCTAACAGATTTCAGAACTCCCAGGTGCCATCCACGAGGGCCAACAATGGCCCGTGCTGTGAGCCACGGACCGTAGGTGGGTCCGTAGATTGGTCCCCCAGAAGTTGTCCAGGCCAGGACCACGATTGGACCTACAGATCGTAGGTGGGACCACAGTCGGTGGTCCAGGAGTCGTAGGTCCAGGCGAAACTCTCTGAAGAGGAACCACGTGAGTGCAGGAGGACCGTAGGTCCATCCATGGTCACTCGGTGGTGGATCGTGGGTCAGTTGTTGTCAGTTATTTTCAGGGACAGTTGGGTCTTTTCCTAATTAATTAATTCCTATACTATGTTGTTTTGACTATATTTAGAACCCCTATATAAGCCTTTTTACCCCCAAATTCACCCTATTTAATTCATTCATCCATATCCCCAAACGAAAATCAAATCTCCTCTCAAAATATTCTCTCTCTAAAAAACTTGAAGAAGAAGAAGAAGATTCAACCTAGTGTTTCAAGCTGAGGGTTCAATTTCTCCATTGAAAGCTAGCATTTGGATTCAAGGTATGGTAGTTAGCATCCATGAATCTCTTTCATTCACAGAGTCCCCAAATTCCTCTATTTCAAAAGGTAGAATTCCCCAATTAGCTAGGGTTATCTTCAATCACCATGGGTTCTCTTTATTATTGATCTTAATGATTGAATTATGTTTAAATTGCATGAATTCATGATTTACAATGATTTTATGATGTTTCCTCTATGAACCCATGCAAACCCCCATGTTTTCAAAATTATGATTTCATAATGTGGGTTGTTGATTATGAAAGAGAAATTTTATGATCTAAAGCATGAATTGATAGAATCATATGAATTTATGATAAAATCCCTATCTAAACCATGATTTCTAGATTTGTGGATTGAAAGTAATGTTTGAACCTTGAAAGGGCAAAGTATGAGTTTATGCATGATCTTATGAAAACTATGTAAATGTTTAAGGGTGCTTTGACAGTTAAGTGCCAAATGATGATGTTTATGTTGTGTTGTGAAAGGATATTCTCATAAACACATACTAGCATGATGTGAAACGTTTTATCACATAACAAGGATTCTTAGGTTGAAAGGCTATTCTCACCTAATTGAATCAAAGAGTAAGAGCTATATTAATGAAATGAGCTTGGATTGGCAGGATAACATGCCTTTCCATGAATGTTAAGAATAAGCACGAATTGAATATTGCGTGGGAATTATGCTTAGCACCGAGTGGATATTGACATTCAGATGGAAGCTCTCTCGTTAGTAGAGGCCAGGTTTCTAGAAGAGGTCTCATGAGATGGAAGCTCTCCCGTTAGTAGAGGCCAGGTTTCTAGAAGAAGTCTCATGATATGGAAGATCTCTTGTTAGTAGAGGTCGGGTTTCTCGTAACAATCTCTTTATCTCATAAACTATGTGCCCCTGTAGGTTGATTAGCTAGTGGATCCACTTAAGCTAGAAGTTCATAGTTCTACTTAGGCAAGTAGAACAACCCTTTTCGGTGTGGGAGACACCGGGGGATCATGTTATAGCTCACATAGTCTCTATGTTGGTTAAGGCTAATTTTCCCACAACAAGACTAAAAGTGAACTAAGCTTACTCAAGGAGTATCTCTTATGTGCTCAAAGATTAAAAGAATGATGTTAGCTTGCATTGACCATGATGTCATGACTTATGTTTTCTAACTCTCTTAAATCATGTTTTAACTGGTCAATTGCATGTCATGAAATGAAATGTCCTTTTTAGCACGTTTTAAATGTTTTATGCATAGCTATCATACTTCGTGCATTTTCGTACTAACGCATACTCTTGCCTGTATTTTTCCTAAATGTTGGGTCCGACATGCAGGGTTCCCATTATAGTGGCTAGAGCATGACCTTTGATTCTTTCCCGAGCTTGGTGAGTCCTCATGGTTCGAGAATGAACTTCATTGTTATAGTTCCCTTCTTGTATTTCCTTTTTGGACATGATGTATGGGCTAGGCAGAATTTCATTCGATTATAATAGATGGCTTTGATGGGACGTGAGTTTAGACTTCCGTTTTTCTATAAAACTATTTTGGACTTAAGGATGTTGTTTTACTCTTATTGTTCTGTTTCTTATGTTATGAGAGCTAAGTGGCTTGTGTGAAGTCCTTCGGGGTTCTATACGCCATGTTACATCTAGGGGGTACCCCTGGGTCGTGACACATACTTTTGCGCTACATCATTGTATGATGTAGGTTCAGGAACTCAGCATCCAGACTATGCTTAGCTCGACTTCCAGTCCGTACTCAATAGCTTTAGTGTTGAGTCCTCATCATCCGAATGCATTCCTTTGTGCTTTTAGTTTAGCCAATTCGTTACTAGTTTCAGTATTTTAGAGTTTGCTGGTGACTTATCTCAACAACTCATCAGTATTAGAGGATTTCAAACATAGAGTCAAACTCATATGTATTTGAAGTTAATTCACACCTGAAATTAGTTATATTCTCAGTTGAACTCTTTTAGATTTACTCACCTATCAGTTATGCTTCCGTTTACTTAGCATTTATTTTTGTATTCTTGTGATATGTAAGTTTCACGGTTAGCTTGGGGTCACTTGTGACCCTAAGTCCCGTGTTACATCTAGGGGCTAGCCTTGGGGCATGACAAACTTGGTATCAGAGCATCAGGTTCAAGAGTCCTAGGGTGTCTGAAAGCTGCACTAAATATAGTCTCTTTCACAAATGTGACGCGCACCACACCTACTAGAAGAAGGTTACAAGGTGTTCTAAGAAAAACTTCACTTATTTGCTATATTTATCATGCATGAAGTGTGATTCAAATTCTCCTTTCTAATCCACCATTATACGTTTCAAACCATGCCTCCCTGCAGAGCTAACACATGGAATACTAATGAACACAAGGCTAACACAGTTCCTCCAGTCCCGAACCATGAGGTTACAAATGAAAAGTTTCGTAATATTATCCAGTTATTGGCTTAGACCGTAGCCAAACATATCAATCAGAAACCCTGGCCCCTGCAAACCCCACGGGTGGATCAGCTGTAGCCAGGATTTAAGACTTTGTTTGTATGAATCCTCTAGAGTTTCTAAGGTTGAAGGTTGGTGAGTACCCACAGAACTTCATTGATAAGGTCAAGAAGATTCTTGAGGTAATGCAAGTAACTGGTACTAATAGTGTTGAACTAGCATCCTATAAAATTAAGGATGTGGCTCATAATTGGTTCACGTAGTGTAAAGATAGCGAGGGTGTGGATGCAACTCCTATGATGTGGGACTTTTTTACTGGATATTTTCTGCACAAATTCTTTTTTAGAGAGTTGAGGGAGGTTAAGGCCCATGAGTTTTTGAACTTGAGGTAGGGTTCGATGTCAGTGCAAGAATATGAGTTAAAGTTTACCCAGCCCTCCAGGTATGCTCCGCATATGGTGGCCAATCTGAGAGCACAAATGAACAAGTTCTTGTTCAGAGTATCCGGTCTGACCAAGTGCAGGAAAGCTATCCTATTAGGAGATATGGATATCTCCATACTAATGACCCATGCTATACAGGTTGAGGGAGATAAGTGCAACGAAATGGCTAAGGATAACAGGAAGGATAGAATGGGAAACTATGAATACTCTCAACAGAGGTTGCGCGGTGGAAATCGCTCACAGTTTCAGCGGAGGTCTATAGCCCAAGCACCTTAATAAGCTAGCGATCCATCCCCCTGGTTTTGACAGGATCATAGAGGAAGGGCATCAAGCTCTAAGTCTAAAAGAAGTGCTTCACGTAACTAGACTTTTCCATCTTGAGAAATTACGGTAAGAACCATCCAGGCGAGTGCCTTGATGGCAGAGAGGTTTTTTTTGGGTGATGTCAGTCTGGTTGAAGGATTTCCCTTCTGCCAGGCAAGGATAGGAGGTACCATATATTAGCCTACAATTTTAGTAGCGCCAACAATTTTCCCCACTCAACAGGGTGCCTCGTTTGGTATAAATGGTGGTCAGCGCCAAATAAATTGTATGCACTTCAGGCTTGACAGGACCATGAGGATTCTCCTAATGTGGTCATGGGTATGTCACGAGTCTTACATTTAGATTTTTATGCATTGTTAGATCCAAGGGTTGAACTTGGTGTCAGTCCAGAAACTCTCTCAAAACCTTTGTCATTCTCTACTCCCGTTGGTGGCCCAGTTATAGCTAGATGGGTATATAATATTTTCCCTATCAGATTTTCAAGAAAATCACTTCAAAGGACCTTGTAGAGTTAGAAATGGTAGATTTCGATATCATTCTAGGCATGATGTGGTTACATTCCTGTTATGCCTCAGTCCATTGTAGAACAAGGATCGTTTGGTTTTAGTTTCTAAACAAGCAATTCTTAGATTGGAAGGGTAGTAAATGATTGTCTGTAGGTTGATTTATCTCTTACCTTAAGGACAGAAAAATGATTTTTAAAGGGTATATCTATCATCTTGTTTGGGTTATACTCCGAAACCCCAACTCATGAGTTATTCCCAATCGTAAATGAGTTTCTAGAAGTATTCCCAGAAGATTTTCCCGTAGTTCCTCCCAAAAGGAGGATCGACTTTGGAATAGATTTCCTTCCAGATACCTAGACTATTTCAATTCCTCTATAGAGAATGGCTCCAGCTGAGCTTAAGGAATTGAAAGAACATTTAAAGGACCATTTAGATAAGGGATTTCTTAGACCCAACATCTCTCCATGGGGTGCTCAATGTTGCTCGTGGTAAGAAAGATGGTTCTCTCAGGATGTGCATTAAATATCGTCAGTTGAACAAAGTAACAATCAATAGTAAGTATCCCATCCCTAAGATTGATGAATTGTTCAACCAACTTCAAGGTGTTAGTTTCTTTTCTAAGATAGACCTCAGATCCGGCTATCATCAACTCAAAGCCAAAGATAATGACATCCCGAAGACAGCCTTCAAGACTCGATATGGTCACTATGAATTTGTAGTTATGTCTTTTGGACTAAAAACTGCTCCTACAACTTTCATGGACTTAATGAGTAGGGTGTTAAAATAATATTTGGACTTGTTTGTCATCGTCTTTATTGATGATATCCTCATTTATTCTAGGAGTAAGGAAGAGCATGCGACTTATCTGAAAGTTGTTATGCAAACCATCAAAAGACGGCGAGCTATTCACTATGTACAACAAATGTAAATTCTGGTTACAGTCGGTATCTTTTGTCAGTCATATGGTATCCAGCGAAGGGATTTGAGTGGACTCGCAGAAAATTGAGGCAGTAGAGCACTTTCCTAGACCCACCTCTCCACCTGATATCATAAGTTACTTGGGTTTTGCAGGTTACTTTAGGAGGTTTGTTAAAGGATTTTCATCCATAGTTGCCCCATTGACCAAGTAGACTCAGAAAAAGGTCAAGTTTTAGTGGTCAGATGAGTGTGAGAGAAATTCTTAGAACTGAAGACCAGGTTGACTACAGCTCCTGTCTTGACTCTACCAGATGGTTCAGACGGTTATGTGGTTTATTATGATTCATCCAGGGTCAGCCTAGGTAACATAGTATTTTGATGCAGTAGGGCAAGGTCATAACTTATGCTTTCAAACAACTTAAGATCCATGAGAAGTACTCGACTCATGACCACGAGCTTGTAGCCGTCGTGTTTTTCCTAAAGATTTAGAGACACTACTTGTATGGTGTTCATATTGATGTGTTCAGAGATCATAATAGACTCAATATGTGTTCACCCAGAAAGAGTTGAATCTTTTTCAGGGTAGATGGATTGAATTCCTCAAGGACTATGAAATGAATGTGCTCTATCATCCGGATAAAGCCAATGTAGTGGCTGACGCCCTCAGCAAATTATCCATGGGTAGTGTGGCACACGTTGAGGAAAAGAAGAAAGAATTAGCCAGAGATGTTCACCAATTTGCGTGCTTAGGAGTTTGCCTTATGGACACGTCGGATGGTGGTGTGATAGTTCAGAATGGGTCAGAATCTTCATTGGTAGCAGAGGTTAAGGAGAAACAGGATAGTGATCCTATACAACTTTAGTTAAAATGTGCATTTTATCAACAGAGGGTTGGGGTGTTCTCCCAAGGGGGAGATGGTATGCTTCACTATCACGGTCTCTTATGTGTTCCAAATATGGGTGAGTTGAGGCAGCAGATCCTTACAGAAGCCCATATTTTTAGATATTTATTCATCAAGGTGCCACTAAGATGTACCGTGATCTATGGAAAGTCTATTGGTGGAACGGCATGAAGAGGGACATTGCAAATTTTATGGCTAGGTGTTCTAACTGTCAACAGGTTAAAGTAGAACATCAGAAACCAGGAGGTGTGACTCAGTAGATTAGCATTCCTACGTAGAATTGGAAAGTGATAAATATGGATTTCATTGCAAGTTTACCTCGTACTCGCAGGTAGCATGCCTCCATTTGGGTGATTGTGGACAGATTCACTAATTGAGTTCACTTCTTAGTTGTCAAGACCACAAATTCAGTAGAGGATTATCCCAAACTCTAGATTAGCGAGATAGTCCCGTTGCATGGGATTCCCTTGTCTATCATCTCAAATAGAGGTCCTTAATGTACATCTCATTTCTGGAAGTCATTTCAGAAAAGTCTTTTATATTCAGGTAAATCTCAGTATAGCATTTCATCCGTATGCAGATTGGCAGGCAGAGCTTACTAATAACGCTCAACTACACTTCATCTGATTATAACTGTAGGCGATCGTTAACAAGTATAAACCCAACTAAGAGTTAGGGTCAATTCCACAGGGAGTGATACATTAAATAATTTGATTAAGAAGTAAAATGTTGTTCTAATCATTTGTAAATGTAGACATTTTCGCAACAATAAAATAAATGACAAGGTTTTGGCAATTAATATCAAATAAGGGGATTTGGGTAACAAAATTACAACTACTAAAACCGGGGGGGTAAACAAATAGAGATGGTTTCATGGGAGTGTGATGTTGAATGCCAATTTAGTGTAATGGAAGATTATTACGGACTAAAAGTAATTGAATCTTAGAAGGTAGGCTAGGTTTTAAGTGCAATAGACATTTCTCAATCAATTATTGCAAATCAAGTAGGTTCTTTCGAACCTCAACAAACAAAACATAGATTAACAATCCATTACCTTAATCAATCTACTTTTTCAAGCTAGATTTGTAAAATTGCATTCAGACCCACTTTCTCAAGCTAAGTCCGTAACAACACAATCAATACAATCATCAACAAACAGTTTAACTCTAGCATTTCTTTCTCAAGCAAGTACAGAGTACTAAGCTAGAATTGTATTTGCAACTACAATTCCTCAATTGAAACACAAAATATTAATTGAACCCACTTCAATTCAACAATAAAAAACAGTAAATAACAACATCCATTAAATAATTAATGCATTCAACTACATAATCATACCCCCAAGAATGGGGATTTTAGCAAAGCAAGAAATCATTACCAACGAAGTTTTCCATCAGGTTGGGCAACAATCCACAAGTCTCCAAATGCTCAATTTGAAGCTAAAAATCTCACAAACCCTAAATCTCTACTAAAAAATGTAAAAACAATGTTTTAGAATGTTGAAGACCAAAAACCCAGAATTGGACAGTGTGGGAGTGGGAACTCCTGTTCTTCTTTTGAAAATAACATTTATACGTTCCTAGAATTTCAACATCAGAGTCACTCGACGAAGTAAGTCGAACTTCGCCAACCTGATCGGCGATGCGCTGAGTGCCCCTTTCATCGCTTTATTAGATTGGCCTTTCACCATCTCTTTTCTGTAACTTTAGGCGCTCGAGATTGACGTCATCAATTTCTTTGGCGTGTCGCCAAACCACTAATCAACTCGCCAAGTTTGTCTTGCCCATGGGCTGGGATGCTAGAACTTTGGGCGAGCTGAAGGTCCACCCGGTGACTTGCCGAGTGGCTTTGGCGAGTATCAGCCTTGCTTTCTTTCAACTTTTTTGCTCCTATTTACCTTGTAATGTCCTTGCCTTGCTCTTTTGCCTTTATTACTGCATATTAACATTTAAACATCAGTTATGAACATAAAATAGGCATTTAGGACACTAATTCCTTGAATATTAAGCCCTAACTGAGTCAAAATCCCAGACTCATCAACACCCCCAACTTAAACTTTTGCTTGTCCTCGGGTAAAATACAAGATCAATCATGCTAACAGTAATGTCTACAAATAGTGCTACTTGAGACTCAACATGAATGCAGACGATATTCAATCCACCCATGCAATGTTCAATTGTGCACTAGAAGTTTCAGACAGTTACTAGCCATCATCGAATAGAAGTCAAGCTCTCAATGCTTGCTTCTAATGAAATTTCAAGTTCAACAAAAGTATTTGAATACCCTCACATCAAGAATGATTCCATGCCCACACAAAGCTCATCAAAATTTAAGAATTACGGAATAAAAATCAACTCTCACACTATCAAAGATAAACACATGCATGATTTTACCCATATGCTTGCCCATATTTTCCCATCAACATGTCATTCGGCTCAATCAAGATCGCCAAGGTCTTTCAAGGCTTGTAACAGGGTTGAGGTGCAGGACGGCCGGTAGGTTGACCTATGGTCCATAGATCACTTCGTAGTTCCACTCTTGGTGAAACTTCCCTAATGCTCCTATCTACGCCTACCCATTGACGGACCATCACAGGACCTACGGTCCGGAGGTCCCTCCGTGGGTGGCCACTTCTGCAGAATTTCAGCTGTCATCTCACTCAACTGCGTCAAAACCTATTTCCTGCAAACATAACACATAAAACATTATTTCCAATACAAAATGACTCTAGACACACACAACTCTTAAGTTAAATGCATAAAAAATACCGTAAACTCATGGTATATCATTCGACTCATCGCCATCATCTCTGAACTTGGAACCTCGGGAAGGTCCATAGTACCGAAGAACATAGATAAATCGGTGGATTTGAGATCATCCACATAACGCCTCAATCCTGCACCATCGGCCCTCAAGGCTGTAACATCATCAGAATGGTGGCCTCCCTGCTCACATGCCTTAACTCGCACAGCGAGGGCATCCAAGGCTAGGCCATGTGCAGTAATCAACTCTCGATGCTCTCGGAACTCAGCTCATATAGGGTCAAGGGAAGTAGCAATGTCACGCTCAATCAATCCTGGGACAGCCTTCTCGACCTAGGAAGCACGTACATCAGCAAACTAGCTAGATGGCCTATCTTATATAGCATTGTCTGTGTCAACATTGGGCGGGAAGAAACAGCAGCAGAAGTAGGAGAAGATGAGTTAGGTGTACCTGAAGTATCGCCAATATGAGTGGATGGAGCAGTGTCTGTCTCCAATGTATCTACATTAACAGCCGGGGATGTGTCCACCGACGCTGCGTTCCTTCGCTCAGCCTCATCCCTAGTATACTCTTCCTTGATCCTCCAGTTGTTAGTAGATGAAGTGGGAGTCACTTACACATCCGTCTTTGCCACAAAGGGCACTCTAGCTCACCGACACAAATCTGTGATAAACACTGGGAACGACAACGATGTCTGGCTCTGCTTGACCCTTATGGACATCTCGTGCTTAACGATCATCCCTATATTCAATCGATCATGATCAATGATAGATCCCAACAAAGCTACTTTCGAGTGCCAGATGATGGATTCGTTTAGTGACGGTATGTATGTGCTACTAATAAACTCGAACTAGTACCTCGCAGCTACATGTAGGTCCTTCTTCTTAATTTGGACCCCTGGCTCAATCCACGGAGGTGTAATGTCTGAAATCAAAGGAGCCAACTACCCGTTAAGGTCGCCTAGGGTCTTATTCTAAATCCGGCCTACTAAGAAGTGTATTATCTGGACTTTGCACCCCAATGCCTCATTGATGTCTGAACTGTTGAACTTTACCCTTTTACCTAGCACCACCACATGATCAACAGGTGCAAATGGTTTGCTTTCTTCTTTCCTTTCGGGACCAGCTTCTCGTACTCCTCATAGAATTCCCGGACCCAGTAAGGTATATAAGGGACTCGGGGCTGTGTGAATCTCTCAAATTTATGAAACTGAATTGTGTCCCACATAGCAGGGTACATGTGTACCACCCCATCAGTATACAACTTCTTCTCTTCTAAAATTGTACGCGACCCGACAACCTTTAATTTGTTCATCGAATGAGGCAAAGGTGCTTGCACCGGGGGTACTTGTGGTGCTGGATCAGTTGGCGTTACTGGAGGTGGAGGTGGAGTCAGGAGTACTGAGAGTTTCGTTGGAACATGTAGCGTCTTGGAGCGCAACTAAGCCCGTCTCCTCTGAAGGGTTTCATCATTCTTGAGTTTAACTGATAGGCCGGCAATCTAGACACAGAATTGTCCTCACAGTCAGACTCAGAAGTAGTGAGGTGGGTGGAGTCTATACACATGTTGTCGGAGTTGGTATCAGTCGGACTCAGCTCCGTAGGTCCCTTCCTTTATTTGTTCCCTTTCCCCTATTAAAGAAAGTTTTTGTCGCGGTTATCACGGAGGGGAAGCCTCCTCAGAAAAGAACACTCATCGTGCTCTCTTTCAGGGTGGTTGGTTTATTCCAGGAACCTTAGGTCTAGCCATAGCTACAAGACAACACAAATCGAATAAACGCAGTTGCGGAGGGTTAGTGAAAAATTAAACTTAAATAAAAGTTTGCAGAAAAACTCACCGAGCATATTCAGTGAGCTTTATAGAGCTTTCTGAAAGTTACAGAGCAGAAAGCATGAAAATTTAGCATAACTCGGTGATGTTCAGATCAGTTCAGCGAGACGCGAACTTGATCGGCGAGCTAAAAGTAGCTCGCCAAAATTTCCAGAATGAATTTCAACAAATAGGGCTACAGAAAGGAGATGATAAGGATCATTCGGCGAGCTCAAGCGTATCGCCGAATGTTACAGAATCCAACAACAAAAATTCAGGCAAAATGGCGAGATAAGGGGTTAGTTGGAGAACCGTCGAGTAAGTTGTCTAGCTCAACTGAGCTCGCCGACTAGCCTCTCGTGCTAGATTTTAACCTCGACTCCCAATTTTCAATACACAATCTACGATAACCAAATCAAACCCCTATTCTATGCAATTAAAGCCTAGCCCATATCATTACCAACCCCGGTTACTCAAATTTTCCCTAATCTGCCAAAAATCGACCAATCAACATCTTTTTCCCTTAGAATGTCATCACCCAATCTATCATTGGGCAAATTAAGTTGATTAATCCAATTTGGGTTACTTAGACTTCACCCACACTAAACCCATGACGCATAACCACCATTTAAACAATTTAAGCCCAAAATTCAAATTTAAACAAGACAAACATCTAACATGATCAATTTACCTAACAATAATTAATTAACCAATTAATGAAATAAGGGAAAGCAATGAATACATCACTTATACATCACTTCCAACCAAGCAGTGACACCCACGCAAAAACTTGACACAAAACATGATCTAAAATGAAAGTGTAAGAGTGTAAGAATAAAAAAAGGCAAAATAAATGGGGGTTTTAATTTTAAATGGTTTGAAGCCTTTTGACCCTTCAGTTCACACCACGATCGGTGATATTCACTTAAGTCATCGACCCACTCGGCGATGCGCCGATGGCCACTTTGCCCACCAAAGTTGCCAAAACTCCAACCCTTTGGTTGGTCAAAAAGGTGATCCACATTGAGCTCGCCGACTCTCTCGGTGATTCACCAAATGGTTCCTGAGCTCGCCTAATTTCCTATCCTCTCGAATTTCAAATTTTCAACATGCACATCTGACAACAGTTATTCAAATAACAAACTAAAACTAAAAATTGATTTGCCTCCCAAGAAGAACCTTATTTAACATTGTGGCACGACGAAGACATGCTTTCAAGCTTCATTCTATGGGTTAACCATGGTATCACTTGGTAAACCTCCTTTTTGCCTTGGATTCAAATGAGTCGAGATTGACCCATATGTGTTTCAAGCTGCTTAATAGAAGTCGAATGTGAAGTAACTGTTTTATTCAGAGAAGAGACGTCATCTTTCATTTCCTTTTGAATATTTTCCGATTCTTCCACTTTGTTGAGAATGCGAGCAAGCATATCTTTGGTTCAGAAATTTTCAGGATCAGCCCTTGGCTCTTTTCGCTTTTGACGCTCATATGGAGGCACATATCGTTCTTTATCATGTCCCGCTCCCTCCACTTTGTACCATAGTCACGCCATTCCCTATCTCTATCTCTCCAACCATCATTGCATTCCCTGTTCCAAACTTGATTCCCGCCCGGCCTTGGATAGTTCGGACGGAAACCTCCTGCCTGATTTGCCAAGAAATGTACTGCTTCATTGTACATGGACTCAAAGTGTGCTTCATCAGGATTCACTCCACTAACTCCGACCGCATTCACAACCTTGGAACCACTTCACATCACATGTTTCGTCAATAGGTCCATTTAGGTCTCATCTTGGCTATGTTTTCATCTTGCTCTTAGTTCTTTTCCAATTGTTCCTTTGTCATCCCGAAGTTCAAAGGAGACACCTGATCTTCTCTAGTGTACTAATCGAGATTGATTTTTGTCATCTCATCAAGAAGGCTAGATGCTATGTCAAACGGTTGTTGCATGATTCCTCCTCGAATGAGCTGGTCTGCCACACCTTTGTTGACTGAGTCAAGGATCCGGTAAAAATATTGTAACAACACATTGTCCGATAGTCCGTGAGTTGGACATTGGAGCAGCAACTTCTCGAACCTCAACCATGTCTTCTGAATAGGTTCACCATCCACTTGCTTAAAGTTCTGAATAGTATCCCTCAACTTCACCATCTTCGAGGGAGGGAAGAACCTTATATAAAATGCATCAGTGAGCGCCTCCCAAGAAGTTATTGATTCCTTTGGTAAATCAGCCAACCACTTCGTTGCCTCCCCTATTAGAGAAAAGGAAAACAAATGAAGTCAGACCGACTCCTGAGTGATGTTGTTGAAAGAAAACGACCCACACACATCCACAAAGTTTTGAATGTGGTCATGAGGGTCCTCATGAGCAAGTCCTCCAAAGAGACTCTTCGTTTGGAATAGTTGTAACATAGTGCTGGTCACATGAAACATCGCATTGCCCACAGTCGAAGGCAATCAAATAGCATCTGCACTTCCTAATTGATCTTTATTGACATCGTGCAAGTTCCTGATGTCATCGTTATTCCCAAGTTGGCTGGCATTGCTCACATTAACACTCATCTCTTCACATGTTTTAGAGAAGCCAACAAAGAACTCATAATAAGTTGATTCAACTACCACAAAATCATTTCACGACAAAACCTCAATAAAAGAATTATAAACACAACTCCCCGACAGTGATGCCAATTTTTATAACTCTCAACTACACTTCATCTGATTCTAAGTGTAGGTGCTCATTAACAAGTATAAACCCAACTAAGAGTTGGGATCGATCCCTCAAGGAGTGATACGTTAAAGAATTTGATTAAGAAGTAAAATGGTATTCTAATCGTTTATAGATGTAGACAGTTTCACAACAATAAAATAAATGACAAGGTTTTGCCAATTAATGTCAAATGGGGGGGGGGGGTGATTTGGGTAACCAAACTACGACTACTAAAACCGGGGGGGGGGGTAAACAAATAGAGAAGGTTTCTTGGGAGTGTGATAAATTGAATGCCAATTTCGTGTAATGGGTGATTATTACTTACTAAAAGTAAGTAATAATCAACTATTGTGAATCAAGTGAAATCTTTTGAACCTCAACAAGCATAAGAGAGATTAACAACCCATTAGCTTAATCAATCTATTTTTTCAAGATAGATTTGTAAGATTGCATTCAAATCCACTTTCTCAAGTTATGTCTGTAACAACACAATCAATACAATCATCAACTAACAGTTTAACTCTAACACTTCTTTCTCAAGCAAGTATAGAGTACTAAGCTAGAATTGTATTTTCAACTACAATTCCTCAATTGAAACACAAACTATTAATTGAACCCATTTCACATCAACAATAAAAATCAATATATAACAACACCCATTAACTAATTAATGCATTCAACTACATAATCACACCCTCAAGAAAGGGGTTTTTAGCCAAACATAATAATGAACAAGAAATCGTTACCAACAAAGTTTTTCATCAGGTTGGGCAGCTATCCACAAGTCTCCAAATGCTCAAATTGAACCTAAAAATCTCACAAACCCTAAATCTCAACTAAAAAAAAAATGTAAAATCAATGTTTTAGAATGTTAAAGACCAAAAACCAAGAATTGAACAATGTGGGAAATCCTTTTCTTCTTTTGAAAATTTTATTT
>JAJOOS010026488.1:0-13306 GCA_029582725.1 Solanum chiquidenum
AAAAGACTGTGTTAGAAGACTCTATACACAGGCTTATCAATCTTGGAGCGAGATTTCAAACAGTATACGCCAGACGATGTTTAATAACTTTAAGGTATATATTTTTTAGTTAAGTTTAGTATACTTTACTTCTTTTTACTATCGATCTAATTAACGTTATTCAATTTTTTTTCCAGACCATGTGTACTTGGGAGTCGAGGTACAATTTGGTCATTGGGACCACATTAAAGGTGGCTCGTTGCACATCGGAGGGGCAAAGACGGTTGGAACAATTGCACGAGAGATGGTAAGTTCTAATTCAAACTTTTAAATAAATAATTAGTTGATTTATATATATCGTTATAAATTTTAGTTTTTATTTATAGGAAAAAGAATTGGGATGCACTCCCATTGAACCAGAGGTTTTCAAGAAGACTCATGTCAGGAAGAAATAAAATGAGTCGGACCCGGATGTGTGGATGGAGGAAAGGGCCGAACGAACTTTTGTAAGTTATTTAATATGAATAATATATATTAATAGTTAATATATTTATGATATGTATATGTATTGATTTCAATTTTTATATTTAATATGCAGAATGACTTTCATCAGTACGTCGCTGAGAGTCTAGATAGTTCGGTCCAATTGACATCTAAACTTTTCACCCAGATTTGGAAAGAAAAAGTGATAGGGGGGACACACAAGGGTAGAGTCTACGGTCTAGGCTCTCGAAACGATGTAAGATGACTCCAGTCAGGCTTAAAAGGAATTGGATCGTCACGTCAAGCCCAGGCACTTGACAGTGTTCAGATTGCTGCTATGTCGGCTCAAATAGCTAAGCTTACATCGACACTGGCAGAGTCGGAGCGGAGAAGAGTAGCTGAACAAGAAAGCATAAGTGAGACCGTTCAGCAAATCAAAGAACAAGTGATGAACCTCGCTCGTCAACCTACTACTTCGACTCCCGATGACACCGACGACGAGAGTGATGAGGATGATTATGTAGAACCCACTCCCTAGTTTAGATCTCTAGACATTTATGAACTTTTTGTAATTTTGAAACGAATTTTGAAAGACTTTACAAGTCTTTAATTTGTGATTTAGATACTTTTTAATGTTATTTTAAGTTTGTAGTTTTATGTTTTGTTTAGATTGTTTATAATTGTGTGTTTGATTGGGCTGAATAGTGTAAAATTGAATTGAATTGCATTTGCAGGTGGGCAACAGAAACTGGCAGTTTCTGCTGTCAAAAATATTGTAGGAAAAGTGACGGATAGCGTGGTTTTGTCCGTCGCTTTTCTGGGTTTTATTTTTATTTTAAATCCCAGAGAAGCGACGGACAATGTGGTTTTGTTCGTCGCTTTTCAGGGATTTTCAAAAATAAAATCTCCAGAAAAGAGACGGACAGGATCCTTTTGTCCGTCGCTTTTAGAAATAAAAAAATGAAAATTAAAATAAAGCAACGGAATCCGTCGCTTTTGTTAAAAAAAATTCAAAAAAAAATAGTCAAAACGCGACGTTGTTCGTCGCTTTTTGAAAAGCGACGCAGTCCGTCGCTTTTGGCTGTCATTTTTTGACAATTTTTTAGTAGTGAGAACTTCACTGATTCCTCAACTCATAAACATTCAAAACACATAACCAACCTTGAAATCGAAGGACACCATCTCTCCCACAGGAGAAAGCCTCAATGGCTTTTTCGAAAATCGACTTCTTCAAGTCAATTAGTACCAAATCAAGATCTTGCTTAGCCCTCACATTCCATACAAAAGACAATTCTGATCCGTTATGAACAATCACACCATTCTTATTAGAATCAACCAAGTGAACACCTAATCGGGTCAACCTATGGTCATCACAGACTAACTCCTTTTTATCATCATCAACATGAGCAACACTTCTCATATATAGTTCACCAAAAGCATCCGCCACCACATTCGCTTTACCAGGATGATAGAGGACACTCATGTCGTAATCTTTCAATAACTCAATCCATCTTGTTTGGCAAAGATTTAAATCCTTTTAAGTGAACACATAGTTCAAATTCTTGTGATCGGTAAACACATCTACATGAACACCATATAAGTAATGCCTCAAAATCTTTAGAGAAAACACCACCGTCGTTTGAATTGAAATATTTGAGATGAAAATTTGAAAAGCCCCTCACAAAATAAACCCAAAAATAGATTTGTTAAAATAGTTTTACTTTTATTTTAACTCAAAATGTCCTTATTTAATTTGACAATATACGTGAGTGTGCAACACACATACATTATATTTTGTTGATTGTAAAAAAATGTCTAAATGATATAGCAAAATCCTACATAGGGTCCTTAAAATGAACAAAGGTTTATTAAGATGTCAAAATGAAATATGGTGCCAGTTTTGGGAGTGCGGTCCCAAAACAAACATTTTTTTAATACTATAGATCAAAATGGATACTTTGCATATTTGTGGGCAAATTGTGACAAATAAATTTAACTCCATCAGTTATTCCTAAAATAATTTTAAAAGGTAGTTTTTCCAAGAATGAACAAACTACAATTCTTTTTATTAACTTTTTATGTGAAGCTATATCTCTTTCTTCAACAATAATTATGAATTATTTACTTCATATTTTCTCATTCATCTTTTATTTTCTCTACTTTATATTTTGATTTTTGAAATGTTTCAACAGTCAAGCCAACCGATATCTCCACATCCTGCAATGTGACGGTACATTTGCCCATACGCATGTAAAAATATTTGCTTTTGGAAGTCAATGCTCAACAGGTGCAATATTAAGCCCTCGATCACATTTGATATTTCCAACTGATAACACCCCTCTAAAACCCCACACAAATTGAAGTAATTAAGAATACGAGGATGTAAAGGATATTTCTTGATATGATTTTAAAATTCAGCATCAGCAGGACAATTTTTAAACATTCTACTTGTCCATTTAATTGGTCATCCCAAATAGCCTGAGAATGATAATTTGCTTGAAGTGTTAACACATCATAAACTTTTGGACCAAAATATACGTCTCTGTAAAAAAATCATATTTAAAAAATTAAATAATTAAATATGAATAATTGTTAAAAGTTAAGAAATATTATAAACTAGAAAAATAATTGAGAATGTTAAAACTCATATTTGAAGCATAAACAAAAGAGTTCGACAAATCCTACCTTTTTATAACAAGAAATTGCAGTTCGCCCAATTATGAATGAACCACATTTGTTTTTCATTAAAAAAAGTCTAAAAGAATGTAGACGTTCTGCCTTAATGGTTCAAATTGTGTTACAATTTTTTTATAATTATATTTTATAAAAAAAGTTTAAAGTTTGTGATCAATAAAAAGTATTGAAATAAAAACAAATGAATAAAACAATTTGATAATACCTTAATTACTTGAATAAGTACGAAATGGAGTAGACAAACAAAACAATTGAAAAAGGGAGATAGTGATGCCTTTAATTTATAGAAGCAAAATAATAATAAAAAGAAGATAGGAAGAAAAGTTTTGATATGAAGATGAAATCTTGAAGAAATGGTTGCTATATTATGCAATAAAAATTACGCAAAAGTAAATTAAAACTTAAAAATTGAACCAAATGTATATTAATACAAATGTTAGAAGTCGCAATACACTCGCATAAATAACAAAGAAATCTATCTTTCTAAAATTGTAAAACATACTATATGACATATTCAAACTACTAAATTTTTTAAAATACTACATAAAAACTAATATTAAGTAAAATAACATAATAACTAATCAACTATAAAATATTTCCAAATTCAAACTACTAAATTTTTAATAACTCATATTTCAAATTACCTTTAAAAATTGTGTATTTATAAATTTTGGGGTGATTAATAAAATTTAATTTATTTGTCCGTCTTGACATGTGTTTTTTCTCTGAACTTTAGGCGTCTGATGATGGTTTGCCTAGGTTTCTGCTTCAGTAGTCACTTGACTCTGTGTTTGTGTTGATTCTTGGGTTTCCAAGCATATCCAATCAACCATACGGTATCGCAGTCAGAACGTATTTTTGGGCATTTGCACAATAATATTATTATGAGGTGTATGAAATGTTATTAGGCAAAGTGAGGTGCAAGACACAATTCAGAGTAAACTTTGACAAATGACGTCATCTAATACTGAGAAAACTAAACATTCATAAATTAGAGCAGATGAAGGAGTTGAAAGTATCACCCTAAACAATCTACTAACATAAAAATTAGAGAAACAAGTGCAGCATCCAGTTTGATGTAGCATTTCATCACCCTCCAGCTATTGAAGAAAAGAATGTGAGATAAAACAAGCAATACAAAGTGGTGTGAAATGTTTCAATACTACCTCATCAGGAGTTTGCCAATGGATGAAGATTGAAGAAGTGGTACCTATTGCAAACATTGACTCGCAACAAGATGTCAGTACAACATTTTCCCTTTACTTCAGCTCCAAATCAGCTATAATAATTCTCATCCTTATCTTTCTCCCAACACAGGCAAGCCAGACATTTACAATTGAGGCAAAAATAACCTTCCCCATTGACCTTGAGAAATTCTATATGTTGTTCTGTTCAAACTGCGGACAAGACGTACGCTATCCAACCATAAGAGAAATTCATTGTATGAACTGCGACCAGAAAAATCTGTTATAATATGTATCTGCCCATATTTTGTTTCACATTCTTCTTATTCAAAACATCAAATCGCTATGTTTTACATATATAATACTACAGGTGCAGGTTTGATGTGGATCTCAAAGATAACTCAGGCTCAACAATTGGAATAATTATGGATAAAGAAGGAGAAAAACTGTTGTCCCTTACTGCAGAAGAAATTTACAAAAGAGCTTCTGATCCGGTGATACTTCTAATCAAATCATAATATGCATAATTCTCACTTAACAAATATAAATTACTGTCCCTCTTAGCGTAACTATCCACCTATGGAGGATGTTCAAGCTAACATTACCAACAAACTTTTCCATGTTCGAGCAAAGAAAGCATTTGCCCATACTTCACGTACAACATCAGTGAAATTATACATCCACTCCTGTGTCGAAAAGGAAAGTTTTGCGGATTCTCTTCTGTCACCAAGCACAATCAATATTCACGAAGGAAGCAAAAGAAAACAGAAAGCAGAGCCACCCCATGTACCTGAACAAGCTGGATCACTCAAAATAAAACAGAAACTGGAACCAACAACTCCTCAGAAAAACAACTCCTTCCTTCGCTAAGGACAAAAACACCGAAATGTTTGATGCTTCTTTGGCGACCGTCGGTACAACTATTCTATGCTAGCATAGCATGCTTCTACTTGTGTTGTGTTTCTCTTGATTTAATGTTTAGCTACAAGTTCTCATGAACAAGACAAAGAATGTACCATCACAATTGAGTTAATATACATTCAGGGGAAAAATTTATACTTCCATAAATGTGTTCTTGCTAGCTTTGGAATCAGAGACTGAAATGGGCCCTCTTCAAATAATGCAACACGCCTTTCTCTTCCATGTCCTGTATTAGAGAGGGAGGCTCCAATGACTATCATTTGAGTTTATGCTTTTGCACAGTACTTGGTAATGTATTTGATGAGGTTTTAAGGATTCAGTTATTATAAAATTAAACCGTACATATGACCCTCAATGTCATTGAAATACTTTTTGGCAGCTACTACTGACTATTGTGGAAGGTACTTTATCTTCCTGCATTCTAACTTAACTCCCTAATATATTCTAATATATCACTTACCATCAAACTCTTTTATAATTTTCACATCTCACAGGGAAAGGACCTGCTAACTTTTTGGTTTGTGCATACATGCCTCAAAAACTTTGTACATAAAATGCTCCCAAAACATCTTTACTCATGAGGTAATTTTCTAACACACTCGTCTTCCATTTTACACACAGGGAGCAGCAAGCTACTTTTGCGAGCCTACATGCAGCTGCTGACCAAAAATAACCAATAAGCCTACTACATGCTAGCCAGAAAGTGGAAACAGAGATTCATAAGAATCATCTTCATACTACTTATTATATCTCTAAGAAGCTGGGAAAACAATCTTCTGAGCTGCATCTTTTGCTAGATGTACTTCCAAATAGGGAAGTATATACCATCAAATAAAGTGAGGAAGCGTGATATAATATTGATTTAACAGTAGACCTAATTTATAATAGCTAGCGTATAATCATAAATGACCTTCAATTATTTTTTTGAGGAGTTGCTGTTTCATTTTGAGTGATCCAGCTTGTTCAGGTACGTGGGGTGGCTCTGCTTTCTGTTTTATTTTGCTTCCTTCGTGAATATTAATTGTGCTTGGTGACAGAAGAGAATCCGCAAAACTTTCCTATTCAACACAGGAGTGGATGTATAATTTCACTGATGTTGTACATGAAGTACAGGTAAATGCTTTCTTTGCTCGAACATGGAAAAGTTTGTTGGTAATGTTAGCTTGAACATCTTCCATAGGTGGATAGTTACCCTAGGAAGGACAGTAATTTATATTTGTTAAGTGAGAATTATGCATATTATGATTTGATTAGAAGTAGCACCGGATCAAAAGTTCTTTTGTAAATTTCTTCTGCATTTGATTAGAAGTAGCACCGGATCAAAAGTTCTTTTGTAAATTTCTTCTGCAGTAAGGGACAGCAGTTTTTCTCCTTCTTTATCCATAATTATTTCAATTGTTGAGCCTCAGTTATCTTTGAGATCCACATCAAACCTACACCTGTAGTATTATATATGTAAAACATAGTGATTTGATGTTTTGAATAAGAAGAATGTGAAACAAAATATGGGCAGATACATATTATAACAGATTTTTGCTGGTCGCAGTTAATACAATGAATTTCTCTTATGGTTGGATAGCGTACGTCTTGTCCACAGTTTGAACAGACCAACATATAGAATTTCTTAAGGTCAATGGGGAAGGTTATTTTTGCCTCAATTGTAAATGTCTGGCCCTGTGTTAGGAGAAAGATAAGGATGAGAATTATTATAGCTGATTTGGAGCTGAAGTAAAGGGAAAATGTTGTACTGACATCTTGTTGCGAGTCAATGTTTGGAATAGGTACCACTTCTTCATCCATTGGAAGAGAGATGAAAAATCCTAATGTGGATGTACTTCTGAGAGTGAAGGAGGTAAGTATTGACAGTTCTCGGTGACCCTGTATATAATACAAATGTTAATAGTTGATAATATTTAGTGATAGGAAAAGATAGTGAGAATATATATGAAAGTAATGTAGTACCATGCTTGTAGTTGCCGACGTTGTGGATAAGGTGGATCAATTTGAATTGTTGTGTCGAATTTTGTTGTCAGTGACACACCTATGTCAATTACATTACAGTAACAAGTTAATAAGAAAACAGTGAATCTTTTAGTTTTAAATGAGGTAATCTCACATATCATTTTAGCCATAAAGCTCAATGATCTGCACACAAAAGTAGAGTCATTGAGATCTCGGCAAACGAAGACACTTTGCATGCTCACTCCAGTTACCTGTTAAATTACATCGGAAAGAGGTGCACATGAAGATTTTAATTGTAGAATAAGTATCATAAATCATACTCCTTCACTATTTCTCCCAGTTGATGACACAATCAAGAGCTTGGCTTCGTCGTGGAATAGTAGAAACTAAATAAGCTACTCAGTTAATAATTGATGCTTTATGGTTGATTACTCACCGATCTGTGTTCTTTACAAGTTTAATGCGGAAAATAGATATGCTGTAACAGGAAAAATTGCTAAGATAAAATTACAAGGGACCTATGCACGTCAATTAAGTACAGGAACAAGAGTTAGCATCGTGTTTCTTTCCTTCCCTTCTCTTCAAATAAAGGTTTTTATTTTAAATGGAAACAATGCTTAGAAAGATACCAAAGCTTTTGAAGATAGATTCATCTGCAGGTCATTGATCACATAAAAAGCAAGAAGTGCCTGCAATGTAGACAATTACAAGACCTCTAGGTGTATTAAAACCAAGTGAATGCTTAAGAGTTAAGAAAAATGATTCAAATGAACCCCGTGTTATCAATATAATATCTATTGAAAAGAGCTAAATTCAAAAGAAATAATACTCAACTGTCAGAACTTGGTGATATAAAATCTTTTTAAACCAATACATTCAAGAAATTCTAACATAACCTTTGCAAGTAAAAGAATTACGAAAACTTCAACGTCACTGCATATGCAGTTATAAAAGCACATCAGTAATGCAGCTCAAGTTAAAGTGAACAAATGTTGCTGTAAATAATTATGAAGGTCGCTGACGAAGAAGTAAGAGCACATCCTAATTCACGCTGTTAACCAACAGCTTTGGTTGGTTCTATAAACATGAAGAGTAGTCGATCAACAAATTACTTCTATGCCTCAAATACTTTAACTTAAGTTGAGGTTGGTACAACTGTTCATAAACTTCAAATCTTGAATCTTTTTTCCAGATACCCACTTTTAACGAAGAAATTAAGTAGATGTGTGAATTAAGTACACTGAAGAGTTGCACGATAGCGTGACTTGCTAACGTGAGCCCACCAGACGGAATGGCGAGAGGAAGGAAGAGAAAAGAAGTAACAAAGCTGGTGGTGACACCTACAAGGAAGGAGAGTGTGAATCTGGAGTACCCACAAGGAATGGAGGTGAATCAAGGGAGTGAACCAATGGAACAGTGGCCACCTCTGCCTTCAAGGGAGGTGACCCCTAAAACAGGTGGGAATAAGCAACCAGTAGTCAATTTGGGTAGTGGAAAGCAGGAAGGAACGAGCACAAGCCAACCAAATGAGATGCAAGAGAGGGTCCTGCGAGACGACACACAGGCAAATAGATTTGAATGATGAGCCAAAGAAATGGGCGAGTTTCTTCAATTCTAATAGAATGTCAGCTAAAGGAAGGGATGGGTCTGAATTATATCAATCCAATTATGACAAATGGAGAGCAGGTCATTGAGTTGAAGAAAGAAGAAATTGAAAAAGTAACTGAGGAGTGGAAGCAAGCCCTAATCCTGTACGTAGTTGGGGAATCTCCTACAATTGCAGCAATTGAGAGATACATTGCTCTGCAGGTTAACACGGTAAGTAAACCTAAGGTGTATTATCACAATGATGGATATTTCTTAGTTAGGTTTGCTAATTTGGATGATAGAAATGAAGTACTATATTCGGGGCCTCACATGATGAACAATAAGCCCATAATACTCAAGGTTTGGACTGCTGAATTTGATTTTAACAAGGAGGTATTACAAACAGTGCTAATATGGGTGAAATATCCTAATTTACCTCTAAGTTGCTGGAGTCGGGATTCTCTTAGCAGAATTAGTAGTGGATTAGGGGTGCCTCTATATGCCGATGAATGTACGACTAAGGTTGAAAGGATATCTTTTGCTAGAGTACTAGTAGAAATGGATGTTGCAAGAGAATTGCCAAAGAAACTCAAGGTGGAGGACCCAAATGGAAGAGTATTTGAGCAGGCTGTCCAGTATGAATGGATCCCAGAATACTGTACTAAATGTATGCAAGTGGGACATCAATGCAATAAGGAGGGGGGAAACAAACCCAAGGTAGCTCCTAGATGGTCAATAAATGGGTGCAGAAACAAACTGTGGTAGGTGGCTTGAAACCAACAACTGAGACAAATGAAGAAACAGTGATTGAGACAACTGAAGTAGCAGAAACTGAGATGAATGTAAAAAGGAAGGAAAAAGAAGTGGAAGAAGCAGGGGCATGGCAATTAAGTCCAAGAACAACAACTAGAGGTAATTTAGTGGCACAAGGCACAACAGTAAGGGTGTTAAATGGTTTTGGAACTTTAGGAAGCATGGAGCAGGAATCAAGATCAAAATGGAATACAGGGATAGCAGGTGAAAGTCATAACCAAGTCACATGAAGCTGGTCACATGAAATGTCAGGGCTAAATAAATTTCATAAACAAAAGGAACTTGAATTGTTTATGAAGGAGAATAATGTAGGAATTATAGCAGTATTAGAACACAAAATTAAGGAAAAATTAGCTGAGAAAGTAATACAAAAAATAGCAACAGGGTGGAAGTAGGAAGCAAACTATGAGTATACTGATAAAGGAAAGATATGGTTACTATGGAATCCTACAGTTCTTGACTGTAAAATCTTGAGTAAATCTGATCAATATATATATAATAGTGTGGAAGTGAAAATAAATAATATGATATTTTGCTTGGTGGCAGTCTGGTTTAAGTACTATACACACAAGGAAACAATTATGGGAGGATCTGAAGCAAATGGTCTCAAATGTGCAGGTGCCTATGATATGTATGGGTGATTTTAATGCTATTCTTTCAGGTGATGACAGAAAGCAAGGTAGGCCAGTGCAGGAGGTAGAAATAAAAGATTTTAATGATTTTATGATGGATGCTGGTATGACAGAAATGAAAGCAGCAGGAAGGGATTTTACTTGGTCTAATGGGAATACATGTAGCAAGATTGATAGAGCAGTGGTAAATGCTGAATGGATGTTGAATATGAGCCAATTAGAGGTAAATGTTATGCAGCCAGATGTGGTACATCTGATCACACTCCTTTGAGTCTGGAATTAGATAAGAGTGCAGGAATCAGGCATAGGGCCTTTAAATTATTATTATTTTCAGATAAAGGTAACTGTGTATTCACAAAAGGCTCATCATCCTGAGTTCACAAGGGCCTTTAAATTTTTTAATTGTATTGCTGATCATCCTGAGTTCATAACAAGGGTGGAAAAAGTATGGTATGGAGGACAGAAAAGGAATAGGAATGAGGTATGGCATATGCTAAAAAAAGTGAAGATAAGTCTCAAGCAAATCAATGATAGAGAATTTAAGGGGGTAAGGAAGAAAGTGGAAGATATTAGAAGCCAATTGAAAACTATACAGGAGAACACGAGGGATCCGGCAACAGTAGCTTTATATAGACAGCAGGAGAAGGAACTACAAATAAACTTAGAGAAGTGGAGTGTCATTGAAGAAAGTGTTCTGAAACAGAAATCCAGGAATCAATGGTTGAAGCTGGGAGATGCAAATAATGCTTATTTCTTTGCACAAATGAAGAACAGGGTGGCTCAAAATACAATTAATAGTCTGATAACACCAGATGGATGTATTGCCCAGACACAAGAAGAAATAGAAAGAGAAGTGTGTACATTCTACAAAGAGTTACTTAGGAAGGCTGCTCAAAGGATACCTAGTGTTAACATTGATACAATGAGACAAGGTCACATTCTGAATAGAGAACAGCAAGTATTCCTAGCAGCAAAGGTGACAAAGGAGGAGGTGGTAAATGCTCTCAAAGGAATACATGATTTGAAGGCACCAATGCTTGTTTTTTAAAAAGGCTTGGAAAGTGATTGGAGAGGATGTCTTGAATGCTGTACTTAGTTTTTTTGAAACAGGTCACATGTATCAGCCCATTAATTGCACAATAGTGACTCTCATCCCAAAAGTTGCCAGCTCAATAAGAATAGGAGAATTTAGGCCTATCTCTAGTTGCACAAGAGTGTATAAGATCATTTCAAAAGTGATTACAACAAGGCTGCAGAGGGTAATGAGCTCTTTAGTGGATCCAAATCAATCACCTTTTGTGCCAGGAAGAGCAATCAATGACAACATCATACTGAGCCATGAGCTTGTGAAAGGGTATAGTAGGAAGGGTATATCTGCTAGATGTATGATAAAGGTTGATATGAAGAAAGCCTACGACTCAATTGAATGGAGTTTCTTGGAGCAAATACTGTATGAGATGAAGTTCCCAGCAAATGTGATCCAATGGATTTTACAATGTGTCACAACAGTAACATACTCCTTTATGGTTAATGGTCAGCCTACAAAAATTCAAAGCTCAAAGAGGGGTTAGGCAAGGGGACCCCATGTCACCTTTTTTATTTGTGTTGGCTATGGACTATCTCACAAGGAACTTGAAGAAGTTGGGTAATAATCCAGAATTCCATTACCATCCCAGGTGTAAGAAGCAAAGAATAATTGAACTGAGTTTTGCTGATGACTTATTGATGTTTTGTAGAGGTGATACAAAGTCTGTGAGACAATTATACAAGTGCTTTATGGAATTCTCTAGGGAATCAGGGCTGGTGGCAAAAGTGGATAAAAGTAGTGTCTATTTTGGAGGAGTAAAGGAAACAGTTCAGGACCAAATCCTACAGGAGCTGCAATTTGTGAAAGGAGCACTACCATTCAGGTACTTGGGGGTACCTTTGAGTACTAAAAGAATGTCAGCAGTCCAATGCAAACCTCTTATTGATAAAATGTTGAGTAGAATTACAAGCTGGACAACAAAGTTCCTATCCTATGCTGGAAGAGCACAATTGGTGAAGACTGTGTTGTTCTCTATACAAACCTTTTGGGCACAAATTTTTGCACTACCTAAGAAGATCTTCCTATGGACAGGGAATGTAGAGGCATCAAAAAAAGCACTGATTGCCTGGGAGAAGCTATGTTGGCCTAAAGCAAGTGGAGGTATGTCTTTTCTTGATGTGTTCACCTGGAATAATGCAGCAATTGGGAAGTTACTGTGGAATCTATGCAAAAAGAAGGATAAACTTTGGGTTGAATGGATACATAGCTATTATGGACAAGAGGGGATCTGGGGCAAACAGGCTAAGCAAGCATCATGGCTAGTGCAGAGAATATTTAAAGCATACAAACACTTTATAGCTGCTGGATATAATGAACAAAGTCTGATGCAAATGGACAAGTATTCTATTACAGAAGTATATGGAAAGATGAGAGGAGATATTGAGAAAGTGGGGTGGAGGAAACTGGTCTGGGCTATGGGGCACCAAAATGGACCTTCATACTATGTATAGCACTTCACAGGAGACTCTCAACCAAAGATAGAATGGAAAAATGGGGGATAATAACTGATGAAACATGTCCCCTGTGTCAGCAAGAAGATGAAGACATTGATCATTTGTTTTTTGAATGCAATTTCATTGCTGGTATATGGAACAGGCTGCTGGCTTGGCAAGGAATATGCAGAACAGGATTGAATTGGCAAGGAGAAATCAACTGGGCAATCCAACATATGGCTCGAAGGAATAATATAGCACAAGTATACAGGATGACTTTGGCTGGCACGATTTACCATCTATGGAGGGAGCGTAACTATCGAATTTTCCAAAACAAAAGGAGGAATGAGGAGGCTATGATCAGGCTTATTATACAAGAAATACATGGAAGAGGCTCTCAACAGAGGAAGCTTAGTAGTAGATTACAAGAATTAAATGTGTATCCATAGTACTGTAAGTAAGAGATAGGAGATGTAATAGGAATAGTAAGTAAGTCTTGGGGCTAAGTGTCCAAGTCTGCTTTTTTTTTTT
>JAJOOS010026489.1:0-22091 GCA_029582725.1 Solanum chiquidenum
CTTAGTATTGAGTTAATATTTTCCTTGTATTAAACTCATTAGTTTTCATTCATTTCAGATTTAGTATATGGGTATTCCCCATCTTTTCATTTTAATTATGATTTAGCTTCCGCATCAGTTTATTATCTTTAGTATGCTCATGATCATGCCAGCATGGTTAGCTTGGGATCACTTGTGGTCCTAGGTCTCGTGTCCGCATCTCGGGGGTAGCTCGGGGCGTGACAACCGTTGGACTCAAGAATTTCCAAGGTTGGAGTCTGTAAAACTCGGCGAGCCTTTGAGCATATCGGCATGTCGCTGAAAAGTTTGGCGATCTCGACTTTGTCCATCGTTTGGACCCCCAATTTAACTGGAGATCCTGCAAAACTCGACGAGGTAAGTGCCCACTCGGCGTGTTGCCGAGAGGGTCGGCAAGTAAAATTAATGTCGCCAAAAGAGGGTGAACTCGACGGTTTTAAAGGCCAAAGGTTTAAACTTTCAAACTCTTTCACATTTCCTCACTTTTTAACTTTCCAAACTCACACCCGCACTATAGTTTGTCCATATTTTCATATTTTTACTGCTTCCTAGTCGTTGAAACTATGTTTGGAGTTGGATTCTTTGCCGCCTAGCTTTTCAAAGTATTATTTGGCATTAAAGGTTGGTTTTTCGAACCCTGAACTTGTATTTAGTGGTTTTACTCTTTTGCAATTGTTTTTATCTTAGTGATTTGTGATGGGCGTCTCTGAATCCATGATTGTGTGCTTATTTGCCGAATTTAATTTGAATATATTGCCTTAAGTGATTAATTGTTGATTTCCCATATTGCATGCCTTAAAATTGATCGAAATTATTGGGTCTAGTTGGGTGAAATCTAAGTAACCCCGAATTATGCTAAATAACGTGTTTTGCCCGATGATGGAGCGTTTGACGTCATTCCTAAGGGCTTAAGTCATCAAATAGCTAATTTTGGCCAAATCGGGGAAAGTCTGAGTACCCCGGTGGCATGGGTCTTATGGGTCTGATCCTAATTGAGAATGCGCATGCTTTGATTTTATTTCAGGGGCTGCAGGGTTGATTTTAGATATTCGAGTTGAAATTAGGCACATTGGGCAGTTTGGCGAGCGGGGTCGAGCTCGCCGAACCACTCGGTGGTTCGCCGAATCCCCCTGATCACTTTTAATTCGTGGATTTTAGTGAGTTTTATTCTATAACTTTCGGTGAGAAGATTGAGATCGCTGAGTGCACTCGGCGACTCGTCGAAAGTCTTCTTTGATCTCCCTTTCCGCTCCTTTAATTCCTAAAATGCACTGTAACTTTCGGTGAGGTAGTCGTTGCTCGCCGAATGTTGTCGACAATTTGCCGAAAGCCCTTCCCATCGCCGACAGGCATATTTTTCTGAGAATTTTTTAGCCAATCCTTTCGGCGATCTCGATCTGGCTCACCAAAGAGATTCGGATCGACGAGTCTGTCTGCAACTATTTTTCTTCAACTTTGTTTGAACTATTCTTAACTTTTTACGATGTTTTTGCAGACATGGCTAGAACCAACCTCAACATGCCACCACGCAAAAGAGCACTGGGAGTAGTGATCAACGAATGGGCAGCAAATTCCCCTAAAAAGGGGAAGATGACACTCCAAGTGGAGGTATAGGCAAAAGCAAGAGGCCCATATATGAGGTCCCGGAGCACAACTCCGACAGAGAGAGAAATCACATTAACTCTCAAGCTACACTATCCGAGCCAAATGATGACCAGCCTCTACATTCCAGGCAAGCAGAACTTCATGCCAGGTCTCGTCCGAACTCATCTAGAGCTCCAGTAGCTACTCCTCTTGCAGCAGATACAGTGCCAGCTCTGGCACCAACTGTGGCCCCAGTGCTCCCAGTATAGGTCCCTCCTCCCAGGATACTCAATAGATTAAAAGTTGATGGGTTGCGGACTATTCTTAAGGAGAAGTTGTTTTCCACTGAGGGTCTATATGGAAAATACTCCAGGGTGAGGGAGACACTCCAGTTCCATTGCTTTGGGAAGTTCACCTGGCCCCAAGGCCCCAATATTACTATATGGGTCCGGGAGTTCTACACACCATATTGCAACTTTGTACCACAGGGAAAGAAGAAGGCCAGCGCCTTCAGACCGGTAAAATTTGTCATGGTTCGGGGGAAGGAAGTAGAGTGCAACAGCGATCACCTTAATGGTGTACTCGACAGGGCTACAGGTTCTACATATGCATATGAGGGCTTGGCTACTACTCAGTCCCTGGATGACTTAAAGGGATGGCTTGCCCCTCTGATTTCTGATACCACCCCGAGGTGGATTGAGGCAGGATATCCCATAGAGAAGAGGGACCTGAATGTGGCTGTACGATATTGGTTCAAGTTCATCAACAGCTCCATCATACCTTTCTAGAATAAGTTCATCCTTCTCCATCCTAAGGCGGCCTGCCTTGGGGCGATCATATCCAGGAGGAGCATTAACATGGGACTCATCATAGAGAAGGAGATGGCCATGAGGGCCAAATAGAGTCAAACGTCCCTTTCCTTCTCAATTTTGATCATGGAGCTATGTCGGTGTGCTGGAGTTCCCCGTGATGAGATGACATATTTTGAGGTCACTTCTACATCCTTCACTGATATCCGGCGTATAGAGGCCGAGTACACTTGGGAGGAGGCCTACAGGAGAAGGGAAGCTCCGGTGAACACATCCCCAAAGATGGATGCTGATTCTATACCTGCTGAGGTATCTTTACCTACTCCGGCCTCCAGGACTTCAATGTACTTCCACTTCCTCCCAAAATCCTGGTGTATCTGCTGCTTCCCAGCCCGCTAGGATTACTCAGGCCATGATCTTGAAGATGGGACACTTAGCCCATTCTGCGGATGTGAGGGCTACTCGATTGGAGGCTGCGGTACCATGGATGATAGATGCTGCTATTTTAGCTGCATTGACACCTCTACGAGCATTGATTAACACTCTCATAGCGAGAGTTGAGACTTGTGAGAATAGACAGGGGCGACTTCAGAGGTGACGGCCTTGAGAGCTGAGGTAGCAGATCTGAGTAAGGATGTAGACTATCTCAAGTCTACAGACTTCACCTCTTTATTTGAGGTAGCCGAGACAGAGGGTGTTCCAATTACATCTGAGATTCCTCCGACTACCACCAGAGATGTATAAATGGATGACATAGCAGTTGATGAGTCAGAGGTAGAGACGGAAGAGAAGCAGATGGAGGTGCAAGATGCTGAGGTATATGATGATCTCGCAGACCCTGAGGATGTGATGTTTGAGACTGCTCGTCAGACCTCCTTGATAGACACCACCATGGTTGGGTCCAGTGAAGTTGGTACTTCTGGTGTGACCTCGGTCACTGATGCCCAAGATCAGAGTGTTACACCAGGCATTGATTCCCTGACATATAGAGAGACTATGTATACAGGACTTCTCTTTACCTCTCTCTGTCCTTTCTTTTATCTTTTTGGATATTTTATTGCATTTGAGGAAAAATTGCTCTTTATTTGTGGTGGGGTGAGGTATTTCCATACCCATCTCTTGTTATTATTACTTTTGTACATATTGGGTGTTGTGTTGAAAGTTGTGTTTTTAACACTGTTGTTGTGGATGTTTGAGCTTGTGGCTCTTTATTTTAATGCAAATGGATTTTGGACCCTTCTAAAAAAATTGCCACCTCTTGTTTTGTGTGAATGTGGCTGTACTTGTGCAAATTTAAGTATCGGTTATGATCAATACTGATGACTTGAATAGTGCTCTTAATCGAACAAAAATAAATGTGCGGCTACAATGAGGCCAAATGAAGTTGCATAGAAATATGTGAACTTTTTGCATCTCGTTATGACTAGCCAAGTATCGAATTAAGTCTCTTGTGATGAACATTGCACACTAGCGAAAGTGTGAAGTCTTGTTTGATATTGGTGCCAATGCCTTGTGTGATTAGCTCTTAGCGTGAACCTTGTGTGATGACACCTAGAATTTGCCCCGTTGGTCCGGTTGATTAAGTGATGCAAACTCTTGAAATGATGTCACGCAACAATATTAAAGAGTGAAACTATTTGACAATATACCTCTTTTGTGGCCTACCTTGTGAGTGTGTGAACCTTGCTTGAACCCCTTTGAGCCTTGCCTTTTTCTTGCAAGAAACTTGAGTAAATGAGACCCCTCTTTACCCATTCACCCATAATCCTCATGAAGTGTGGTGTGTTTGAATAACCAACTTAGGCCAAAAGCCTAAGTTTGGGGTGTGGTGAAAAGAGAAGGAAAATCAAGAAGTGTGAAAAAGTCCCCCTTTTGATTCATGGACTTGAAAAAGATGGAACCCCTCCATACAAAAAAAAAAGAGAAAAGAAAAGAAGAAAGAACAAGAAAAAGAATGAAAAAGTGGTGGAATAAAATTGTGAAAATTGCAAAAGAAATGGGTGTCCGATAGTCCATGAGAAGTGAATAATGAGGTGAACGTTGAGCATGAATGAAAATGCTGAAGAAAGGGAAGGAAAGTTGTTCATACCACATTTCATGAGGATAGCAGCCACATAGCCTAAATGACCATACCTTTACACTCAGCCCCATTACAAGCCTTAAAAAGACCTTTTTGATCTGGAGTGACCTGAAACAAATGTTTGCTAGAAATAAAGGCAAACCTATGGGTGAATTCAAGCATGTGTTCATTTTTTTTAATGTGAGAGTTGTTTGTGATTCCGGAGCAATAAATTGTTGAATAATTATGCGTGAACATGGAATCATCTTTGTGTGAGGGCATTTGAGTACCTTTATTGAGCTTGAACTTGCATTTTCAGCAAGTATTGTGAACTTGATAGTCTTTGATAATGGTGAGTCACAACTTGAATCTTTGAGTGCACAATTGATCCTTGCATGAGTAAGTTGACTCTTGTTGTGTGCATTCATGATTGGGTCTTTCGTAGCACTGTTTGAGACATCCTTTTTGAACTGCTGAACTTGAGTTTTACTTGAGGACAAGCAAAAGTTTAAGTTATGCGTGTTGATGAGTCCGAGATTTGGACTTATTTAGGGCTTCATTTGTATAGGTTTAGTGTTCTCAAATGCTTGTTTTGTGCAAATAACTGATGTAAATTCCTTGATTTTCAGGATTATGGATTGAGGAGCAAAGCAAGGATACTAAGTTGCAAAAAGGAACAAAGCGAACTAAAAGAATGAAGAAAATAGAGTCTGGTGATCTCCAAGTCCATTTGGCGAGTCACCGAGTGGCCATAATGATTGCCTAAAGTTCTAGTGTGGCAAGCCCTGAAGGGGAGAATCAAGTTGGCGATAGAAAGGAGCAATCGACGAGTCACCAAGTGGTTCTGCGATGCAGTGTTAGATCGCCCAAAGTTACAGACCTTGAGGATGCTGAAGGCCAAGGAAGAATGGCGATGGAATTAACCAAAGGGCGGATCACAGAGTGAATCGGCGAGCCCGACTTACTAAGTTGAGTGGCTCTTCACAACACAATTTTGGCGACTATAAATACATTTTTGAACATTTAGTTTAAAGTAGAATTTTCATATTAAAATTTTATCTGAATTCATAATTTTAGAGTTTTTGTTGAGTTTTGAACTGAGAGACAAGTTTTTCTTAGCTTTGAAGAATTGAAGTTTTTCACTTTTGAGAAATTGGAAGTGGGTCTTTGAGATTCTTTGATTTAGACCTTTATAAAGACGAAATCAATCTTACTCAATTGATGGAAACACAATTTGGTAACGATTTTTATCTTTTTATGATATCTAGCTAAAATCTCAATTTTTGGGGTGTGATTATGTGATTATGGGCTGATTTTGCTAATGAGAGTTGCTAATTGTTAGTGTAATTTCTATTTAAAAGTGAGTTCAATCATTTATTGTGGGTTAATTTAGGAATTGCAGTTGCAAATGTGATTCTACCTTTGTGTTCTTGGCTTGCTCGTGATAGAGGTTTTAGAACTAAGATATTTGATTGATGGTCGTGGGTATTGGGTTGGCCTGGGTTCAGCTCGAGAGAGTGAATTCTAAACCCTTTTCCACACATTCAGCTCGAGAGAGTGAATGGACTAAGGTGTGGGTTGTTCTTATTTTGCAGGCTTGCTGATGTTCGAGAGAAATCAACTTGATTCAGGGAGAATTGTTCGAGAGAAAGTTTACCTCCTCTATAGTCTAGCTTACTCACTAATTTTTAGTCGTTTTCTAATAGTTGCAACTACCCAGTAGTCTATAATAGCCTGTAATCGAATCACATCCCAAGAACCCGTCTCATTATTGTTATCTAGTCTTATTTTCGTCTATTTGTAGTTGTTATTTTCACAACCAAAATCCCCCATTTGACATTGGTGTCAACCCCTGATTTGAATGATGTTTTTATTCGATAATGTTTATTCCTATGACTGATTTGAACATATTTGTACTTCCCTATTAAATCTTAAGCACGTACCTCTCCCTATGGAATTCGACCCCAACTCATTTAGTTCAGTTATATACTGACTAGCGATCGTTGACACTTAGAATTGGAAGAAGTGTCCTTGAAACGTTAATCACAGACCTTTGGCTAGGGGTGAACAAGACCAAACTGTAAACTGAACCCAATAAAAAATTGAGTCAAACCAAAAAAATCCAACTAGTGGTTTGGTTTGACTTGGTTTGGTATTGAAAAGAAAAACCCGATTATAATTAGGTTGGTTTAGTTTTAACTAAAAAAAGTCAACCCGAGATCAAACCAACCCGGCATTATATATATATATATATATATATATATATATATAAAATTCAATTTTATACGAAAAATATATATTATCATATAATTTATACTCCCTCCGTTTCAAAAAGAATGACATCCTTTCCTTTTTAGTTTGTTTAAAAAAGAATGACCCCTTTCCTTTTATGGTAACACTTAAATTTTAAGATTTCAATAATACCTTTACCATCAATTTAAAAATTGACTAAGTATGGACCCACTAATATAGAATCATATCAGATAACATTTTTTATTGGATGAAAAATACGACAATCATTTAAAAGTACAACCTATCAAATTGTTTTAACTTTGTCACTTTTAACTTCTTCTTTCTATTTTATTCTTTCCTAATTTTTTGTATTTTTCATTTTTTTTTCTAGTGCAATATTTAGGTTAGTACCAATTCATATTTTTTCAGAAAAGAAATTTTCTTATTAACAATATTATAGGAGCATTCAAGTGCATATCACTATTGAATTACCAAAAGGCTTAATTAAGACAATCAAATTAAAAAATATATAACTCATAATATGCATAATTTCTTTATGTACATTAATCTCTTCAATAGAGAGATAAAAGTACACTAATTTTAGATTTAGAAATTTACATAAAATAAAATAAAAAAAGTGTAGAAGCTTATACAAGAAAGAGATCATCTACATATAAGAACTTATAGATTACAAAAAAAAAGATCATCTACATGTATGAGCTTATACCAAAAAGAGGCCGCACCAAAAATACAAGATGCCACAAGCTACAAAATATAGAATAATCACAAACATATTGTACTCCTATTAGGATTGACATGCATATATTCCATATCACACTTGAAGCAGAGCATTAGCTTCATTGACAACGTCAATATCACAATAAAGTTGAGTCGGAAGATTTTCTTCTCATTCTAGTCTTTCTTTCATCATGTGTGGAACTTTATAGTTGTTCCATCCTTTGGCTTTCATCTCCTCAATCATGCAAGATTGCAAAGTTAGAAACAGGTGATTGAGTCGATCCACTTTTATTTCATTAAATGATGCTTCAACTGCATTTATCAACTCATCAATGGCTAAATAAGCATTTTGATATTAAAGAGATTGAATGGCTCTAAAGAATCCAAGATCTAAAACTTTTAAATCTGGGCTATTAGGAGGCTAAAAGTAAAGTTTGATATCAAATCCACTTTCTCGAGCAACTTCGTTAAATTTCATATAGCTTATATCAATATGAGGTCTTGCATTATCTTGTTGGATGAAAATGGGATTATTTGACTCTGAAATTGACCATTTTGATCTAATTACTGGAAGAACTTTTTCGGTCAAGCAAGCCCACGTGATATCTTTAGTCACAGATAAAATAGGTTGTGTTTCCAAAGTTCCCGCACCTCAATTTTTGTTATTCCACTTGGCTGCCTTCTTGACCACAAAAGGAAAGATCCCTATTTTTCCCGAGAACAATTCAACTCCATTTTGATCAAATCTAGGATGTGCAACAGTAGCCATGAACATAACTTTGGTGATGAAGTTCTTACTTTTACATGATCTATATGGTTTAGACTTTAGTTCTTCTGGGAGGAGATAATACATTTCACACATATTGGAAAGAAAAAAACAGTTTTCATCTATGTGAACATAATTAAACATATTAAAAAAATTAGATTCGAATGAAGTGTATCCGAATGAAGCATTGATAAACAGAATTGAACTCTTACCTTTTTAATTTTCTCTTTCAGATGAGGCTTTATAGCATTTGTATGCACCTTTATAACACCTTCTTTGATATGTTGAAAAAGAGTTGATGTTGACACATCAGCCGCACATGCTAAAGATCGAATATTTGTTCGACGATAAAGAGCAATTTCTTTTATTCAATTAATATCAATTTGAATTTCATTTTCTCCCAACAGTACCAACAAGTTTTGGTGAAAGATATAATGTAGTGCCATTAACAAGAGATAATCTTGTTTGTCTCCAAATTCATTTGACCGTATTCTGAAGTGTGTAATAACTCTGCAACTTGATTTACAAACCTGATGGATAAAAAATGTCTCAAAATACTTTTAATGATGACAACATGAACCAGGTTCACATAACACACATTGGAAGAAAAAAGGAAAGGCGGGAAGAGTTCACGTCGTCAGTACAAAATAGAAAGAAATGTATTTTCAGAACTCTAAGTCTAAGAAGGAAAGCAGTAAAAATTTAAGAGTCCTAGGCAGAAAAGGGAAGAAGTAGGCAAGTTTGATAAGGAAAGGGATTAGTTTTCTAGGGAAACAAATTATTTTCCTTATAGAATTTGAAGAAAAAGGCAAATAAAATTCAATAAAAGGTTCCATTCAAAGAAAGAAAAATTGTCTTTGAAAATCATCAATCGAGAGAAAGGGAGAGAAAACAGTACACGCAAATGCCAAAGTAATCAAGAATGTCAAGACGAAGAGAGAGAAAAAAAATACTAGAGTTAAGATTTCCTTCGAAGTACTAGAGTGGCATTGATTCAACATTGAGTCAGTGTTTAGATAGAGTAAAAGAGAGAGTTTTGAGTAAATTGTAATAAGAAGTGGGTTTGACTTCTTGGTGAGTAGAGTTAAGAGAGAGGTTGAGAGAATGGTAACAAGAAGTGAGTTTGACTTCTTGGAGAGTAGAGTCTTCGATTATAGTTAATCAAAAAAGGTAAAAGTTTTAGAGTTTTGATTCATTGATTGACTGAGTTGTAATTGTGAATTAAAACTTAAATAAACAGAACTGTGGTGTGGTTTTTCCCTTCCTTGAGAGAGGAAGGTTTCCACGATAAATTTATATTACCGTCTCATAAGTAATTACTTTTGTGAAATACACAAGAACCTGGTTCTTGCATAGGGGCTAAGGTTTCTTTAATTGAAATCAGAGAAAGGTTTTTTCATTAAAAGACTCACATCTTGAAAAGGATCAATGGTTGCACCACCTACACCACAGGAAGGAGCTACTCAAAGTCCACCACCAATATTCAATGGAAAGTACTATGGATGGTGGAAAAATCGCATGATGGATCACCTGATAGGAGAAAATCTCGATCTCTGGAGTGTATTCCTGGATGGAACTAATATACCCATGAAGAATGGAGATGATGGAACCACTCAGGTACCTAAGGAAAGGAAGGAATGGGATGTTGCAGATAAGCTTGCGATTCAGAACAATGCTAAAAAGATCTCGATATACGGTATAGTCCCGGATGAATACAATTGAATCTCATCCTGTCAGGATCCAAAATCAATTTGGTAAACTCTATAGAATGTTCATGAAAGGACAACTCAGGTAGAGAAATCTAAAATCAACAATTTGGACAGATAATATGAACTGTTTCGAATGATAGAAGGAGAAACAATTAAAGATATGCATACCAGGTTCACTGCAATCATCAATGAGATCTACTCGCTAAGGGAGGAAAGAGGAAAGATAAGAACCTGGTTCTCAAAGTCAGAACACTAGAAAATTTTGAGGATGAGAATATTGCACTAATGACCAAACGATTTTCCAGAATGCTAGAAAGAGCACAGGTATTTCAGAGAAAGAACTTTCAAAATTCAGTTGAGAAAAATCAAATGGAATAGGTTTGTCATAATTATGGAAGTCTAGATTACTTTATCGAATTCTGCCCACTATGGGCCATGGAGCACTAGAGAAACAATCAGGGGAAAGCAAAGGAAATCAAGAATGACAACTATATTCCCCACAAATAGAAGGCTGACAAATCAAGAAGCTGATATATTTGTAAAAAGGGCCTTTGCAGCAATGGCATATTAATCTGATCATGGAGTATTCGAGAATCGGTCTTTACTGCCAATTGAGGAACCAAACAAGTACGACTTTCTTACACTAGTCGCCTTAACATAAGAAGAAGATGAAAGAAACGCTTATCAATCACTAGAAAACATCTTGGCACTAAAAACTGGAACTGATTTCGAGGAGGATGAAGACGATGACAAGCAATCCAGGGTAAGTTTTCATCACATTAGAGAAAATCTTCATTCATACCCCAAAAGGAAACTAGGATCTCTATTAAACACTATTATGGATGCATACCAGTCAATCATCTCTAAAATAGAACTAATGATTGACGAGTATGCTTCCTTGAGAGAAGAAAATGAGAACCTAGAGAAAAACAATCACTAGCTCCAAAGTAAAATGAAAGACTTAAGCATTAACCTATACTCAATGACTAAGGAGAATGAATCTCTTAGCAAAGAACTTCATAACACCAAAACAGAAGCAAAGCATAACATGAGATGAAAAAGATCCTCCGTCTTACTCGATAACATCCAAAAGGGCCAGTCCTCCACTAGACATGGAATAGGATTTAATTTGAAGTCTTTTGAAATCACAATTCCTAATGAAAATTGTCTATGTAATCACTATGGGATAGTAGTTCATAAGAACAATGCATGTCCTAAAAGGTTAAAAGCACATGAAAACAATCTAAGGTTTCTTAGAAAAACAAATGATGAAAGAATCATAAAGCTAGTTCCCAAAACTAAAAACCTGCCACAATGTGTTAAGAGAAATTTAATTCACCCTTTTTCAGCCAAACAAGGATCCAAGTGGATCTAGGTACCTAAAGATAACCCTTAACTCTATTTTGCAGGAACTAGTGGGAGGAGAGATGAAGTCATAATATGTAGATAGTGCATGCTCCAAACACATGATCGGGGACAAAAATAACTTCCTCTCACTTAGCAACTACAAGGGCAGAAATGTAGCGTTTGGGAATGGAAAAACTTGTGAAATTCAGGGAATCAGAAAAGCTGGGCCTAATTACACTCAAGCAATAGATAATATGTATTATGTGAAAAGGCTACAACACAACCTGTTGAGTATATCACAAATATGCGACAAAGGAAACAATGTAATGTTTACCGTAACTGAATGTAGAGTGTTCAATCCAATCTTTGGGGAACTAGTTCTTCAGGGAAGGAGGCACAAAATGTATACACAGTAGACCATATGAGCCTATCATAAAAAATCCTACAATGCATCAGTGCCATTACTGATAGTTCCAGTATGTAGCATAAGAGGCTGGGACACAAAAGCTTTTCAACCATAAAAAAATTGATATCAGGATATCTAGTCAAAGGGTTACCCACCAAAGGTTCAATATGCATCAAGTTTGTGGAGCTTGTGCTAAAGGAAAACATGTGAAGTCCTCTTTCAGGCCAAAAACGATGGTAAGTACATCTAAGCCTCTAGAACTGCTTCATATGGATCTATGTGGACCAATGCGCGTGTCAAGTAGATGAGGGAAAAGATACATTTTTGTAATTATGGATGACTACTCCAGAATCACCTGGACCATATTTTTTGCAACGAAAGATGAGAAATTTGACATGAGTGAAATCTTCGTGAAACTAGTTCAAAAGAAGTTCAAAAGTGAAATCACCAGCATTCGTTCATATCATGGATCTGAGTTTGAAAATGCAAAATTCTTAGAATTTTGCGCCAACAATGGGGTCGACCACAACTTCTCTGCACCAAGGAATCCACATCAAAATGGTGTGGTTGAATGCAAAAATAGAAAGATGGAGGACATTGCTCAAACTATGCTAATATCAAGTAACTTTCCAAAATCGTACTAGGCTGAAGCTGTTAACACTTCATGTTATCTTATCAACAAATGTATGCTCAGATCAGTATTAAACAAGACCCTTTATGATCTCTTAAAAGGAAGAAAGCCTAACTTAACACATCTCAGAATATTCGGGTGCGTCTTCTATGTGCACAATAATGGGAAAGATGCACTAGGAAAGTTAGATGCCAAAAGCGATGAATGAATTTTTCTCGGATACTCATCGCAACGCAAGGCCTACAAATTTCTCAACAAAAGGACAAATCATGTAGAAAAAGTGTGCACATCATCTTTGATGAAGGAAATAGCTCAATCAAAAGGGACTTGGAAGATGATCATCATGACATAGGCATAACGAATCCACCACAACCTGAGAAAATCAAGTCCGATAATGATCCACTAGATGAACTTGCTCCTAACTCATATGAGAATACTCATGAAGTTGAAGAGACAGCTGAAGAGGAAAGTCCTATTGAACCTGGTTCAAACTCTAGAGAAGGTAGATCCCAAATTCAACCAAGCAACTGGAACACCAGAACTCTCATCCAGAGCATAACATTCTCACTCCTTTGTATTCAGGGATTCACACCAGATCAAAGCTAAGGAACATGTGTGCCTTCTCAGCCTACTTGTCCTTAATTAAACCCAAGAACATCAAAGAAGCCCTTCTAGATCCGGACTAGATTATTGACATGCAAGAAGAATTACTTCAATTTGAATGCAACAAAGTTTGGAACCTGGTCCTTCGACCTCATAAAAACAATTATAAAAACTAGATGGGTATTCAGAAACAAACTTGATGATCAAGGACAAGTCACACGCAACAAAGAGAGATTAGTCATACATGGAGACATTCAGGAAGAAGGGATAGAGTATGATGAAACATTTTTCCCAGTAGCAAGAATGGAAGCAATCAGGATGTTGATCGCCTTTACAGCTCATATAGAGTTCAAACTCTATCAAATGGACATCAAAAGTGCCTTCATGAATAAGTTTCTTCAAGAAGAAGTATATGTTAAACAACCACCAGGCTTCGAAAGTCCTGATCACTCTGACTCGGTCTAGAAACTAGATAAAGAACTATACAGCTTGAAGTAAGCACCAAAAGCATGGTATGATCGATTATCAAATTTCCTCCCACATGGGTACTTAAGAGGCAAGATTGATAACACATTTTTTCTCTGTAGACAAGATAAAGAAATTCTCATAGTCCAAGTATATGTAGACGACATCATATTTGGAGGAACTGATGCAAACCTCGGGGTCAAATTTGCACAACTTGAGTAGTAAATTTGAGATGAGTATGATAAGAGAATTCAACTTCTTCCTAGGACTTCAGATCAAGCAGTCTCCATCTGGCACATCAATTCATCAACAAAAATACATCAAGGAACTACTCAAGAAGTTTGAGATGCATGAAGCTAAGACAAATGATATCATAATCAATACAACAACCAAGCTTGATAAAGATGAACCTGGTTCTCCTGTAAATGGTACAAAATACAAAGGAATGATCGGATCTCTACTATACTTAACCGCTAGCAAGCCTGACATTGTGTTTAGCGTTGGTCTATGTACTTACTTCCAATCGTATCCAAAGGAGTCACATTTAAAGGAGGTGAAAAGAATTTTGAGGTATCTTAAAGGAAGTATGAACCAGGTGCTATGGTACCCAACCGGAGACGCATTCGATTTGGTAGGATTCATTGATATAGATTATGCCAGATAGTTGGTTGATAGATAGAGTACTTCTAGTATGGATCGCTTTTGGGACCATGTTTAGTTTCTTGGGCTACAAGGAAACAAGACTATGTTGCTCTATCTACTGCTGAAACTGAATACGTAGCTGCCGCTTCCTATTGTGCTCAACTCATGTGGATAAAGATGCAGCTTGTAAACTTTGGAATTAAATTTGGCTGTATACCTATCAGATGTGACAACACAAGTGCTGTAAATATGGCAAAGAACCCGGTCCAACACAAACGAACCAAGCATATAGATGTACATCATCACTTTCTCAGAGACAATGTGAAGAAAGGTCTCATCATCATGACCTTCTCTAGAACAGAGGACCACGTCGCTGATATCTTTACCAAAGCACTAGGAAGGGAACAATTCCAACGAAGTCAACTGGCATTAGGGCTAGTGTTTCAAGATTGAAGTTATTTAGACAGATTCATAATGTAAGATTTGAAGTATAATGATAGTGGATTGATGCAACTAACTCATCTTGGTACCTTGTCACATGTATACACAAAAGAAGGTCAGCACTCTAATCATCTAATTATATTACCCTCAGAATACCTTTAGTGATGATAACATAAATCAGGTTCACATACCACACATTGGAAGAAAAAATAAAATGCGGGAAGAGTTCACGCTATCAGTACAAAATAGGGAAAATGTGTTTTCAGCACGCCAAGTCAAAGAAGGAAAGTAGTAAAAATAAAATAGTCCTAGGCAGAAAAGGGAAGAAGCAGACAAGTTTGATATGGAAAAGGATTAGTTTTCTAAGGAAACAAATTATTTTCCTTATAGAAGTTGAAGAAAAAAAGCAAATCAAATTCTATAAAAGGTTCCACCCGAAGAAAGAAAAATTGTCTTTGAAAATCATCAATCGATAGAAAGGGAGAGAAAGCAGTACAAGCAAAGGCCAAAGTAATTAAGAAAGTCTAGATGAAGAGAGAGAAAGAAATACTAGAGTTAGGATTTATTTCAAAGTATTAGAGTTGCATTGATTCAACATTAAGTAGTGTTTAGGTAGAGTAAAAGAGAGAATTTTGAGAGAATTATAACAAGAAGTGAGTTTGACTTCTTGGTGAGTAGAGTTGAGAGAGAGGTTGAGAGAATTGTAACAAGAATCGAGTTTGACTTCTTGGAGAGTAGAGTCTTTGATTATAGTTAGTCGAAAAGGGTAGAAGTTTTAGAGTTTTGATTGATTGATTGACTGTGTTGTAATTGTGGTAAGCAACTAAATCAACAAAAATAAAATTGAAGAATGATTTATGGGAGAGAAGGAGAAACTTAAGAAAATTAAAAATGGGATACACATTTAATGCAAATGAGAGAGGTGTATATTTTGAACTTTTTTTTTTATATTGACACATATATCTTCACTTTCTCTTCTTTTCAAAATGTTCATTTAAAAATTATTGTTGTTCACTGAAGGGTATAATCGGTAGTGTATATATATTTGTGATGATATGTAAAAAGTTTTCCCTTAATATTAAACTCCGTGTCAAGTCAAACTAGGTTACCATTTTTGAAAAAGAGGGAGTATATTTTTCTTTATCTTTCTCATAAATTTATGTTTAACATTAGTTTGGACTACATAGTTGAGCCTATCAATTGTTTTTAGGGATAAACAGAAACCCAATCAAATATGCAATTATGTTATATCTCCACTCTTTATCTCAGTTAACAAAAGTCAAAAACTCAAAAGGCAACCCTTCATCTTCAAAGTGTTATCTATTAGGGCACATATTGAGATGGTCTTTTCTGGTTCTAGTTCAAATCATCATCAACTCATCTTAATTTGGGTAAGTAATAGCTACTAACTCGTCTATTAGATATTCTTCTTTTGTTGTCATTGTCAATATCATCACAATTTTTTATAGTTGAATCATAGATATTGACCTAAAAGTTATATTGTGTTACTTGGTGTTCATATATATAGTTTGTTAAGCTTAGCAACAACATGGTGAAGAGGATAATATTTTTTCATAAATCAAGTTTCACTTATTTTTCTCTTTACTTATGTTGTTTCATAGAAATGAAAAAAAGGGCAAGTGTTCGACTTATGTATTTTGGTTCCATTTGTATGGGGATTTATGTACTGTAAACATTGTGTGAGGGTATTTATTAAATATCATCAGGAGGATGAGGAAAAGCATGTGATAGAGATAAGGATTTAAGAGACTGTATTAGATTTTGATAGCAGTAGAATACACCAAACTTTTATAGCCAAACATTTTGTACTATATGTACATCTATTTTGGTTTCAAAGTGAAATATACTTCTAAGTCTTGTGAACAACACATGAATGGAAGTCTTGTTGATACAAATTCTTGTATCAGAAAACTACTAACTATTGTTATGTATGTGCAACAACTCTCTTTTTGGATGGAAACTACACCTTCTGAAATGGATGTGAAGGTGATTATCAACATTCCTTCAATTATGCCGACATAATCCCAACAACAAGGTAAAGTAACTCCTCGTCAATGCACACCTCCTAAAAATAAAAAAGGAGTATCTCTGCCAATAACTCCTAATTCTGGAAATACATGTAGAGGAACATCTCAAATTTGGGATCATTTCTCCAAATTTATTACTAAATGAGGTAAATGTATGGCAAAATGTAATCATTGTCCTAAAAAAATTCTGCCGAAAGTGTATGGGAGAACTAAGTTATGGACTATTTAACAGTGAAATGTCTCAAGTCTCCATTTAAGTTCGTTGATAAGAGGTAAACACATTAAAACCTATCAAAAGAGGTTGGACAGAAGGTGGTTCCATTGTAAAAGGGGTGTTTAATATGGATGAAATTAATAGAGAAATTGTTGAATTTGTAATCATTGATGAGCAACCGTTTAGAGTTGCTGAGGGAGAAGGCTTCAAGAAATTAATGGCTAAAGCCTTTTCAAATTTTGAAGTACCTTTTCGTGTAACTGTTGCTAGACATTTTTTAACAATTTATCAAAAAGAGAAATAAAATCTTAAGGAGCTTAGCAAGAACCAACATGTTTGTCTTATCAGTGATACATGGACATCAATCCAAAATTATACTTGTATGATCATCAGTGTACATTGAATTGATGATCAATAGAATCTACAAACGAAACAATTCTTAATTTTTTTTTCAAACACTAGATCACAAAGTGAGAGTATTTCTAAAGGGATTGAGGATTTCCTATTAGGTTGGGTCGTAGAAAATGTATTTACAGTGATCTTGGATAATGCAACCGCAAATGATTTTGTGATTAAGAGTTTAAAGGAGATATTGAAGATTGGAAAGGGGTAATATTTGAAAATATGTTTTTACTAGTTAGATGTAATGCTCATATTTTAAACTTGATTGTAAAAGAGGGGTTGGATGAACAAATTGAGTCCATTTCTCATATAAGAAGTGCAATGAAATATGTTAGTTCTTCTACTTCAAGATCTGCTACTTTCAAGGTATTTGTTGAGAAAGTTAAGATTGATACATGTTGTCTTGTAAGTCTAGATGTTGAGACTAGATGGAACTCGACATACACAATATTGGATAAAGCTTTGAAATTTGATAATTCTTTTACAAGAATGTATGTGGATGACTAGAATTATCAAAAGCAATGTCGAGAAATAGGTTCAGCAACAAAAAACACCATCGGTAGATGATTGGAAGATGTGAAAGCTTTTGTGAAGTTTCTTAATCTATTCTATCAATCAACTTTAAAAAATTTGGACAACCCATATTCTACTTCCAAATCTTTCTATCATGATTTTTTCAATCGTTGAAATGTTATTATCAAGTACAATAAATATGATGATCTCATTCAGATTGATATGGAAAAAAGAATGAAATTTAAGATGGATAAATTTGAGAGTATGAATATGTTACTGATTGTTGTTGTTGTGTTGGATCCAAGATAGAAGATGCAATATGTAGAGTACATTATTTCTATTGCATATGGCTCTTTGTTGGAAAAATTAAAGTCTCAAGATGTGATTGATGCTTTGAATCTCTTATATAATCACTACAATTGTTCTTGCTCTGAAGATTCTAATGAAAATATTGAAGAAGATAATTGTGTGATGGGTGAACCTGCTGATTTGTTGTAATCTCAATAGGAGAAACAAATGAAAAATGAGGGATTTGCTATAAAAAAATATATGATTTGAACGTATACTTGAAGGATGATATGGTTCAGATCAAGGATTTTAATATTTTGAGTTGGTGAAAAATTTCGTCCAGTGGATACCAAATTATTTCGAAAAATTGTTAGGGATATCCTTTATATTCCTATTTCTACTGTTGCATCTGAGTCAGCTTTTAGTACAGTTGATCGAATTCTTGATTATTATAAAAGTTTTTTATTTCCAAAAAGATAGAAGTCCTTATTTGCACTCAACAATGACTACAATCGCCTTCTAAGGAATGCAAGCTTGAATATATATTAGAGGAAGTCCAAAAAATCGAGAAAATTGAAGAAGGTAATTTTATATATTCAAATCATTATTAAATAGGATTTTTATTTTTAATTTTATTTTATTTAGTATTCAATTTGTTTCTATTATATCAAAATGTTCAAACTCATCTTTGAGGATTGATTAGCCAGTTGATGTGCTTTAATTTCACTACATGGAATAAATGTATTAATTCATTCTTATAATTAGGATTATGACATTGTTTATGTTTGAGTTTTCCTTCATGGTGATTCTTTATAGCCCTTCAGCTTATTACCAGTGGAAGTTGAGCAGTGGATTTCTTTTTTTTCCCATCTCAAGGGAACTTTGACATCTCTTTTTAGTTGTCCAGCACTGAATGTTGATTGTAACAGTAAAATTAGAAAAATCAGAGAAAAGTTTAGAGAATTTGTTAAGACTCATACTTTCACACATTAAGAATAACTATCTTTTCGAAATTGACAGGTAACTAACCATCTATCATTAATGAGTTCTTTTTGAGTTTTTCTTTTGGACCCTAGGGATATGATATTCTCTAATTCTTTCTACTTTTTTAATATTTTGCTTGATTCTTAATGGTAAATCATTTTTCATGACAGTAGCCTTATTTTGTTCCTGATTTGTGTTGTTACCTAGTCATATACTTTCACGACCCGAGCCGACACCCTAGACATGGCCGGCGCTCGAGAATCATTGTTGGTCCTCAAGCGAACCCTCATCCTGGCCGACTACAAGCGGAAGACTAACTCAAGAATACGTAAGCATCAAATTGAAAAAAATGTTTAAAAATAGTTTAGTGAATCTCAAAACTTCCCTGAATATACTGAGTATGAAATATTATTTTTAAATAAATCATCTGAAACTGAAAGACTCTAAAATTGCCCATCTATGAAGCCTCTACTGTACAAATATGACTGTTGGGATAACACCCACAACTCCTCAAAAGAACTACTACTAACAACTCATTAAATTAGAGTACTCCGAAAGCAAGGAGGTCTCACTCATAAGCAGACGAGCGGACTAAGTAATCTCACCAAAATCTTATTAAGGATCCTAATAACTTGTATATACATCATTAAACGATGCAGGTCAAATGACATCAGTACATTGAATGTACAAGTATGTAATATAGTTGAATAACAAATAACTAAAAGAAAGGACTGGAATAGATAAAATTGTACTCAAGCTGAATGTAAAGAAATAAATGAGTTAAATAATTTAAATGTTTACAAAATACTTTCTCATCTCTGAACTCAACATAATAAATGATATATAAAAATACACATTAACTCTATTGGGGAGATTATCTAACCGACAACAATCACTATGAGCTACATGATGATACAACGTCTCACCCACGTTGCTAGAACTATCCTATACCTTTCCGGGATATAGGACACTTCAACTAAGTGCATCCACTAAGCTATGCTTAAAAGAAATAAAAAATCATCTAAAAAGTATGAACCTTTAACATGTTAGCATACAGAGTTTATGGGGCTGTGAGTTGTCTGAAATCTCCCCCATATCGTTGCTCAATACTACTCCTAATAATATATACTCATGGTCATATGTTTTTTAAAAATATAACTCTTCCTCTGGTTTGAGATAATTTCTCAAACTACCCTCTTAAAAGAGGTAACTGCTCTTGAAATAACTTTTCAATGCATAACTCATTTAGAAATCTCAGTTTCTCTTTTATCAATGTAAAAATTGATGCCTCTGGGAATACATAGTCCCCTTATACTCATACTTGAAAACTCTTTCTCAAAAACATTTCAAAATCATATTATAATATGATCATTGATGACTCGGGAATTCATACTGCATAAACAATAATGGTATATCTAGATACCATACTGCTTAAACATTGATGGCATACTCGATTTTCATACTAATCATGTTTAAGAAACTCTTTTCTCAAAACTCATCTTTACTTTCTCAAAACTCAGTTTAAGAACTCAAGTGTTGGCTTTAAAAAAAGCTTTTCAAAATTTATAACTCAAAATAGGGTTCATGCTGAAATATAGACATGAACAAATCAACTCAAGGATCTCAATAACAATATAGAAACTCAATAATTAGGAATATAATTTTAAATAGAAACATGAACTCAAGAACTCAAAATCAACTTATCTTAAGAATACTCAAATCTAGGGAAAGAATCTTAGATTACTCTTTTACTTATCTTAAATTAGATGTAGGGCGTGAGGATGAACTAGTCCAACACTATGATAGCCTTACATACCTGGAAGGAGAAGGTTCTTGAAGAACTTGATTAGAAGCCTTGAAACCCTAGCTTGAAGGAGAAAAATCAAGAAAACATTTCTTGAGATTTCTTGATTTCGTTTCTTGAAACTTTATGGCCAATTATTATGACTTTCATTAGTGATTCATAATTGTATGGAGGAATTTGAGTTGGAAAGAATGGAATTCTTGGAGAAACACTTACTTTGAAGAAGAATCTTGAAAAAGATTGAAAGAATCTTGAATGGAGTCTTTTACTTTGATTTTTCCTTAGGGTTTTGCCTTAGGGTTTGAGAGAGAAGAGGATGATGGATTAAGAGATGAAAATCTGATTGTTTTGGATCTGTAATTCGTTTAGGGTTTTTTTAGAGGTAAAAAGACAAAAACGACCATTTTTAATGTTTTTCCGTCGGCTAATTTGTCACTGCATTGTATTAGGTTACTAAACTGGTCATAAATTTTACTCTAAACTTGGATTGACGCAAAATTGGTGGCGTTGGAAAGAGGATTCAAATACCTTTAATTTGATAAGTTATGAGCCACGTAACTCATTATATTCTAAGAGATATGGTCGTTTTAAGTTGACCTAAGTAAAATCTTATGTCAAAACTTAATCGGTAAGGAAACTTTCAGCTTAACTTTGTTCTAGGAGTTTTTAGTGACCTTAATTGTTATCCAAAATCAATCTCATACTAAAGAATGTACCGTTACAAATATGAGCAATTTAAGAATAACCTGATAAGACCTTATGTGCAAATAAAGAATAGTTTGGGTCTTAGCTTAAAACATTTCGGGGTGTTACAATATCTCCCCCTTGGGATCATTCATCCTCGAATGACGGTTAAAATGAGCATGGAAGGAAAGGAGTTATTCTTACTATATTCCAGTTTAACTCAAAATCACAAATTACTTAACATAAGGTGATTATTCTAATTTAAATCACGAGATTCGGGTTCTATACCTCTATAAGAAATCTCATCCCAAGAATACTTTTCCCAAGGTGATTATTCTAATTTAAATCACGAGATTCGGGTTCTATACCTCTATAAGAAATCTCATCCCAAGATATGGTCTTTTTAAGTTGACCTAAGTAAAATCTTATGTCAAAACTTAATCGGTAAGGAAACTTTCAGCTTAACTTTGTGCTAGGAGTTTTTAGTGACCTTAATTGATATCCAAAATCAATCTCATACTAAAGAATGTACCGTTACAAATATGAGCAATTTAAGAATAACATGATAAGACCTTATGTGCAAATAAAGAATAGTTCGGGTCTTAGCTTAAAAAATTTCGGGGTGTTACAATATCTCCCCCTTGGGATCATTCATCCTCGAATGACGGTTAAAATGAGCATGGAAGGAAAGGAGTTATTCTTAC
>JAJOOS010026490.1:0-19542 GCA_029582725.1 Solanum chiquidenum
CCATTTCTTTTTACCTCTTTACATAATTTTTCTACCCATAATTGTTGTACACTCAAACATAGAGTCGTTAAAACGGGCTTAGCCCATGGGGCCGGCCCAACCCAATCCACTATTGGGTAGGATTGTGATAGAATTTTTCAAGCCTATTTAAAACTAGGGCTTATAAGCCCAACCCATATAAGCCATTGGCCATTGAGGCTTGATTGGGGCCGGGCAGGGGTTAGCCCATGGGCCAATACTTTTTATTTAAGGGTAACTTGCAATAATCCCACTAGTATATAATCTAATTACTTAAATACACACTATGTTGTAATATTATGAATCTTACCAGATTTTGGTATGTCCAGATACATGTATCTCGGAAAGATACACTCTATCCAAGTACATTTGCATGTATCTAGGGTACATAAACAAATCTCGCGCCCTCATTTCATTCACATCTTGCTTGTCACTCTCTTATCTCGCTCGCGTATCTGGTATGTGAGATACATGCTAATTACACTAGATATTTTGCTAGTATTATTGAAACAACACCATTGTTTTTCATATTTGATTTGAAAATCTTCTCAGTTTCTTGATGTTATAGAATAATATGTTTGAAAAGAAAAAAAGAAGGGCTATCTCACCCCAACCCTCGGCCTTTCTAGGGTTGGGCTGGGTTGAGAATTTTCAAGGCCTTCCAAATGAAAGGTCGGCCCTCCCTAGCCCTTCAAATTCCTTGGCACTCGAGGCTTGGGTCGGGTGGGGCTGGGCCAGCCCTTTTTGACAGCTCTACTCAAACACAAATCACCATCGTAGCTCAAAGAGATAAGCTTTAACGAATTATTCTTTAATTTCTAATTGTTTTGTTTGTCTTGTTTCTTTGATTTTTTAATTGGGGCTTTTAATTTCTTTTCTCTAATTTCTGATTATTATTTTTTATTAGGATTTGCCATGGAAGAGGTACAATTGAATTTGAATAACATTTGTTATGAAAATGATGATCTGAAGTTGAATGAGGAAGTGCAATATTTTCATGATTTGTTGCTTCCTTTGAAATTTTTTTGATCCGATAATAATTTGGATAGAATATTATGATCTTTCTCATACCATGGATAAGAAAAGTGTAAATATTTTCATTGGAGGGATGGTATGGTTAATGAACAATCTAAGTTCATCATTCCAAAGTTGGTGCAGAAAATGAAGGGCATGAATGAACTATTAGTTGCAAATATATATATATATATATATATAAAGGAGATGAAAGAAATCATTGATTACAATGGTAGAGAATTATGAATATGGGGGTTCAATTTATATTTACCAATTAAAAGAACAATGTATTGTAAAGGAGGTGGAATAAGTGTTTGCTTTCAAAGATTTTGAAGAGGTTGAGCTGATGAAAAATACAACAGAGAAACTGATTGAGGTGAAGAAAAGGGAGTAACTATTGTCCCCTTAATAGAATTTTCATGGTGTATCTCTTGATCATGTATGATGTTGTTTGGATCAAAATAGCTAGTTAAAGCATTCCTTGGATTAATGTAAGTTTGAAAGTGTTTATGTTTGCTAGTTTGTATAGTTAAAGTCAACGAACTTGATTTTGTTTCGAACTTCAGCCCTTCCATTAAGCTCTTGTGTTTTGTCATCTTTGTTTCCAGTAGTATGAGCATCGTAGGCTTGTGGAGCTTTACCATTTATTTGCACTGGCGCCTGAAGTTCGTGTTATTCGCCTCCCTCGCGTTTCATATGATGAAGTTTATCATTGATGATTGTTGTGGTGTTTGCTCATGTAAGCCTTTGCCTTTGTCCATATGAGAAACATGTATGTGTACTCCTATAGGGTTAAGTGTTATAATTACTAGGACTGAGTCTCTCTTATTTCTCACAGATTAAGTGTACACACTTTCATCATTTGTGGGCACTGGGCAAGTACAGTTGTGTTGGCAGATTCCTAGAATTCCTTGAGGAAAAGTGTCTCCAATATACATGTCACTATATTTTTCTCTCAAAGCCTTGTCAAAATATCCTTCAGTTCCTAGTTGTTTTCTTTTATCATCTCTAGGAATGAGCGCTCATTTATTTCTGGTTCCTATCTTCTCCCTTTCCTTGTGGGGGTTGGGAGTATTGAGTGTTCAAGACTTCTTGTAGAATTTGGGAGATAATAGTTTGACTCTGAGAGTTGGTCATGAAAGTGAATGAAAGAAGGGTAAGCTTTGGAATGTGTTGTTCATTAGCGCATTTAGTTCCTCCATTGGGGTGGTGTTGATGTTCCCTCATATTTGGGTTTGCGTCAATGTTTTCATCCATATGTGTGTACCCAGTTATGCTATTGCCTGATCGATTCTTTCCTTGATTATTTGATCAAGATATGTGGGGTCCTGGAAGATTAGGGTTATCGGTTGCCCTGCTATCATCACTTGGAAGGTCAATTTCTTATCCTGCAACGCTAGTTCCAACTATATAGTTGGGTGTGCATGGAGGCATTGGTGCTGTTGTGAAGATTAGTTGGGATTTTTGTATGGTTTGGTGGGGTGGGAGGTTGAAGGCTATTTTCGCTTTGATCAGGATTATAGTCTCTTTCCTCAAACCTTTAAAGGGGGTTTCTCTTTCCATGTTTGAGGGGATAGTTTGTCACGCCTCGAGGCTACCTCCTTAACTTTTTGATTTTGTATCTTCACGTGACTTAATAAGAGAGAAAGATTCAGCTTCTAAGGAATGATTTAAACTATTTCTCTTTCTAAATTTTGAATCAATTTCGAAAGTTCCCCTTTTGACATCATTATTCCAAGAAAATTTGATAGTTAAAAATAACTTTTGATCATCTTAGGAAAAATGAGCCCCTGACCCGCAGGAGGATTTATTTAATCACATAGTTTGGGCTCCTAGAATATGACGCCATTGGGGCTTTCTATTTGATTGTATCGAAAGGCCCAATGAATTGGGATTTACCTATTGGTCCAGGTCATTTAGGGGTAAGCATATCATTTATGATGAAGAGGATGAGCTTCAAGAGAATAATTCAGGGTTCTTGCAGAGTGGAACCATGCAGTACCAGACACAAGATAGATCTCAAGGCCTTTTTTGACCCCAAGCTAACCCTGAGCTGGCATATCATAAGCAACTGAACATATTTATGGGAAAAAATAAACTAATGCGGAAGCTAATATCAATTTATAACTGATAGTGGGGAATACCCAAACACTACACTAGTCTGAATATATAAATACTAAATAAAAATTTAATGCTACTGAGCAATCACTCAAATGCTAAAGCTGAATCTAAAACTATGTCTAAAAAAGCCTCTACTGACTAGAGTTGCTAGGACATGCCCCCAACTAACTCTAGCAAAACTGAAACAAAAATAAAAGACTAAACATGGAAAACATGTTTGGTGTCCTCGAAGTATGAAGACTCACCACTGATGCTGCTAGGTATGGATCGAGAACCAATCTACGCGTGATCTGAATGTTGAGGACCTGAACCTACATCATGAAAGATATAGTGCAGAGTATGCGTTAGTACTTGGAAGGTACTGAGCATGTAGGATAGGATAAAAACTGAACAAACATATAAGCTGAACAAAGCATAACTGAGCAATAATATAATCTGAACATGATGGAAATACTGAAATATACTGAAAAAAACTGAACTGAATGCAATGACTAAGTACATATCATGTTGAGACTGAATATTGATACATAACTAAAAAACCTTGTCAAATGCACTAGAGTCTGACTGTGGGAGCTAGTAGTAACCGACATAACCACCACGTGAGCTAACTGTGGTGTCTGATGTATAAACCCCATCGAAGGGCCTGATATACCTTGCTAGGGGTATAAAGGCATGACTGGCGTGATCACTAAAACTGATGCCCACAGAGAGGACTTAACCTATGGGGGCACGTAGTTTTAGGACTATGAGGGTACGTTGAAACCCTAGTCCAACTCGGTACTAAGCCTACTACCAATTGGAATTGTGTGTGACACATTATAACTAAAATATTGGCATGCTGAATAGCTCAATATACTGACATGCAAATCTGAGAATTTAACAACAATTATATACTGATAATGTGACATTCAAAATTTGAAGCATGTATATCTGTTTAACTGGCCTAGCATATGTAATTCATGAACTATGAGAATCTACACAACTGGTCTGGGTAAGTTTGACTAAGTTATTAGGGTTAGACTGAGTAAAATGACGTAGTTTAAGGTCCCTAACATATGGGGAAAAGACCTAAATGACCCTAACTTAAAAGCTGACGAAGGCAATCCACGGAGGGACCTATGGACCGTCGGTTGACCTACCAACCGTAGGTAGTGGTCCTCGGTCAAGCTCTGCCCGATAGGATTTCACTAAAATGAGCATAACTTTTTATTCTGAGATGGGAATTTAGGAAACTCGGTGGCGTTGGAAAGATGATTCAACTATCTTTCATTTGATATGCCATGGGCCATCTAATTCATTTTTGCTAAAAGATATGACCGCTTGAAGTTGACCCAACAACAATTTCCCTCTAACTGGCTACTCACCCTCACCTATGATCAGACCTACGGTCCATAGGTCTAATCACAGACCGTCCTAGTCGACCATGGGTAGGGTCAGAAACCATAAATATTTGGTGCCCGACGGACCCCACCTACGAACCGTGTGTCAGACCACAGACCGTCAGTGGCATCCGTGGTTCTTGCATCAGGTCTGGAAAGCTGCATTTTTTTTCTATTTTCTCAAATCCGAGGTGTTATAATATCTCCCCTTGGGAAAATTCGTCCTCGAATGAAATCTAAACAAGTTGAGTATGGAGGGAAGGAGCTGCAATCCCTACCACTAAGTACTAGAAATTGATATCTGACTGAACTGTGTTCCAAGAACATGCAAAAATGTTGAAATGCTAGTACAACTGAAGGAACAAGGTACTAAGACTGAATTTACGCATGAGTAAATGGAGAGACCGGAGAGGAACTATTATCTCAAGCTAAAACGAAATCGGAAGGAAAGAGGTGAGCATACTTGGCCTTCATGGCTGCTTCTGCTTCCCAAGTAGCTCCCTCTTCGGACTGACTCCTCCAAGTTTGTCAAATCGCATCACCCCCTTCATAGGTGATACTTTCAGGAAAACCAAATCATCTATCTCAAACTCTAAGTTCCTTCTCCTTACATCTGCCTAGGACTTCTGTCTTAAGTCTATTTCTAATGAGCTGAAATATTTCCATAGCTTCATAAACCGAATCTGGCCCAATCAAGGTTGCTTCACCTACTCATCCTTCTTAGGAACACATAAGCGACCATCTCCCCCTTGGGAAAAAACATCTACTTTCTGCTGATGAACTGCACCTTCCAACTGAAGTGTAGGATCACTATCTTGTTTTTCCTTAACCTCCGCTACCAATGAAGATTCTGATCTATTCTGGATTATCACACCACCATCTGATGTGTTTGTAAGACTAACTCCTAAGCGAGCAAGCCAATGAACATCTTTTACTAATTCCTTCTTTTTTTCCTCAACATGTGCTACACTACCCTTTAGAGATCATCTTTATGGCCTTAAGGTAAGAGATAAGTCGGCATACAGGCACTGAGCTACTGCTCTACTATTCTAAGACTAGCTCATTTGGAAACTGAAACCGAACAATCCAAGTTCTACAATCGACTGAGGCATAACAGGAATGTAACCAATCCATGCCTAGAATGATATTGAAAACTACCATTTCTAACTCTACAAGATCTGCTAAGGTGACTTTCTAAGAGACTGTGATAGGGCGATTTTCTATATACCTGTCTAGCTATAATTGGTTCACCAACTGGAGTAGAGATTGAGAAGGGTTCTAAAAGAGTTTCTGGACTGACACCGAAGATTACTGCTATAACACCCCGTAATTTAGTAAGTTGAACTAGTGAGTTTTAGAGCCTTTGGTAAGAGTTTTGGAGTATCGTATGAGGGTTAAACCTTGTAAAAATGGTTCCCGTACTTACGATAGGGTTTTTAGGGGTTAAACGTCTGGGTACGACTCCCCAAGGACCACCCAAGGGGTCCTTTAGGAGGACCCCAAAACAGTCCCTAAATCTGGAAAATTTTGCTGAACCACGGATGGCCAACCACGACCAGTAGACCAGACCACACCCCGTAGGTCATGGGCATAGGTCAAGGCTTATTGAGGCCTGCCAAGACAAGCCTCAGGTGCAAACCACGAGACTACAGGACGGCCAGTAGACCCATCCACGGTCCGTGGATGGGTGGGCGTGGATGCTGCCAGTTTTTAAGATTTTTAGTTTTAGTTAGGTGTTTGGGAATTAATTAGGTAATTAATTAGGGGTTAAGGGAGGTCGGTTAGTTATTTAATTAATCACCTATATAAGCTAATAAGACCCTAAACTAAGTCATTAATTCATTATAACCCAAGACTCCAAATCAAAACACAATTACTCTTCTCTTCAAGAATCTTCTCTCTAGAACCTCCATTGAAGAACAAAGAAAGAGATCAAAGAAAGATTGAAGGAAAGAGATTTTCAATAAGAATTTAGAAGGATTCTCCACCTAAGGTATGGGAGTTCTTCATCCTTGGGAAGCTATCACCCAAGGTGCCCTTTCAAAAGTTTTTAACTCAATTCTAGAAAACTCAATTAGCTAGGGTTTAAACTCAACCCCATGGATTCCTTTCAAAGTTGTTCTTAAAGATTGAATCATGTTTGTTATTGATGATACTACTGATTTTAGATGAGTTTAACTTGAATTCCAAAAGAATCCATGAGTTTTCCCCCAATCCTAGCTATGGCTCTTCTCTACATTATGAATGTTGTTGGAAGTTGATTCAATTGATTGAATGTGGGTTTATTATGATGAAATTACTTGATATTAGTGTAAATCTACATGTATTTTTTATTGACCTAAGATTCTAGGGTGAAATTGATATAGCCTAGGGTTATGTCATGAAAGAGGCAAATTGAGCGCTTAGATCTGACCTTCTAAAATCGATGAACTTCTTGATTAATTGCCTTAGATTTAGATCACCTAAACATGAATTGCTTATGACTGAATCTTGTAGACATGAATGAACTTGATTAGGTCTTACATGATGAATCATGGTTGAGTAGTATTGATATTTAGTTTACTTGATGCTATATGACTATAATTGAGTAAGAATAAGGCATGTGGTTAGTCTACCTTGAGAATTAGGTTTACATGATGACCATGTGAGGTGTTGCTTGATAGTACTGCTCATAATATGAAGTGACTCCTAAGGCTTTAAAGGTAAAAGCTAAAGGGAATGAACTATGAATATTGAGGCTTTAAAGAAGAAAGCTATTATGCATGTTGAATTGTATAAGGTACTATTGTGGAAGGACATTATCCACATGACTTACAATGTGAGTATATGAACTTATACATGCAAATGAATGAACTATTTGAGTTATGATTATATACATGTCTATTATGATAAATGTTAGATGTGTTGATTTACATGGTCTATGATCCTTGAATGCAATATATGTGAATGATGCATGATTGTGATATTATGTACATACTTATGAACACTTTGAGAGGGAAGTGTCTATGATGATAATGTTGTTGTTGTGTCATTACAAGGAGAATTATACACACACACTCCATGCATAAACATGACTATGATGTATCAATGGTGTTAATTGAAAGTATAGTCCTCATATGCACCTTTACACACTATTATGCATGAAATGTACATAACCATGTCGATCCTCTTGTGTTGATTTAAAGTCCATTCTCATGAGAACACATGATCTTGGTGTGAAAGTTATTCTCACATACTAATGATGATTCTAAGGTTGAAAGTCCAATTCTCACCTAATTTAATCTATGATCTATTTTATGAGTTGGGTTGAACAAAGGGTAAAGTGCCCCTTCAAACATGTAAATCCAATTTAAGACTAATTATACATAAATTGGGAAATAATGCTTAGCACCGAGTGGATATGAAAAATGAGGTAAAGGACCTTCCGTCAATGCAATAAGACGGGTCATCTAAAATGAACTCATGAGATGGAAGCCCCTCCGCCAATGCAATAGGGCGGGTTTCTAGAAGCAATATCCCTATCCCATAACTATGTGCCCACATAGGACTTAGCTAGTGGATCCACTTAAAAGCTAACACATTTAGTTCTGCCTTAGGCAAGTAGGACACCTTCTTTCGGTGTGGTGTTACACGACACCGGATTCCATGTAGCTCACATGGTCTATATCGATTATGGCAACTTTTTCCTATATAATAAAGATAATGAATGAGAAATGAACTATACTATGACTTCTTAGTGAGTTTTACTTAGTAGGAGTGGGGGTATATGACTTCACTTCCACATTGCACAAGTAGACTTAGTAGGATGTCATGGGATGGTTCCTTTATATTATGATGAGATTTGAATGTATGCATGTATGTTGAATAGATAGCTGTTATGAATGACTTTCCTTATAATTCAAGTAATGTACATGACTATTTCCTTATTTATGGCTATTACTTTATGATGAGACGATCTTGGTATTTGACTTTGTATTATGTTATGATTGGAGGCTATGTATTGTGAAGATTGGGATATGTATTATGTTGATGTTGGAGACTATGCTTGTTATTATAATGATATCTCTCATGTTATGATGAAATATATATGAGTTGCCTTATGGGTTGCATTCTCCAACAATTCCAAAGATGATGTTCAAAAATGGCATATAGCATGATTTCAAATGAAATGTCCCTTTTTATGCATGTTTTAAGGTTTTTGTGCATGGCTTCCATATTTAGTACTTTTTGTGCTAACCCCATATTTCTACATTTTCTATAAGTGTAGGCTTTGGAGATATTGGATTCCATCATCGTGGCTAGGTTCATAGGAGATCAAGAAGAAGAAGATTGGTGAGTCCTTATTGTATTCGAGGGCTCAACCATATGTCCTTTATTATCTTTCTTTTATGTTTTAGACTTTGGTTGTAAGGGTTGTGTCCCTAAGATTGTATTTCAAGAGTTTTATTCTAAGTATAATAGATGGTTTGAGACATAGTGTCATAGATTCTCTTTCCTTTTATAAGAGACTTCGATTGTAAAGAAAAGTTTTAAATTCAGCACTATTTTGCTATGCTCTTATGTTCAAGTTATGCTATAAGGCTTGTATGCGACCTCTTCGGGGTCAAGTACGTCGTGTTACATCTAGGGGTACCCTTGGGTCGTGACAACTGCTATAAAGGGAGTTACAAAAGAAAGAGTAGCCCCTGGATCTAATAATGCAAAAACATCTAAAGAAAGACTCGTAACGTACCAGCGACCACATCAGGAGAATCTTCCCGGTCCTAACGAGCATGGAGAGCATAGAACCTGCCCTGGCGCTGACCGCTACCTATACCATATGACACACCCTGCTGAGTTGGGTGACCTGATGGTGCTATTGGGACTGTAAATGAAGCCCTACTATCGTTACGTCATTGCCCCTGCCTGGCAGAAGGGAAATTCTTCACCCTATGACCAGACTGACCACACCCAAAACATCCTTCCCTGCCTTCAAGACACTCGCCCAAATGGTTCTTACCACACTTTGGACAAGTTGGGTAGGTCCTATTTCCTGAAACAATCCCCTGAGACTTAGAGCCTGGTGCCCTACTATTCTGATCCTGTCGAAACTGTGAGTGATTTTCACCACCCGATTTCTATTGAGAGTACTCATAGTTCCCTGTTCTAGCTTTCTTGTTGTCCTGATCTATTTCCTTAAGCTTATATCCCTCAACTTGTTGAGCATGAGTCATGAGCCTAGCGATATTCATATTCTCTAACAACTGCACTCTTTCTTCACTAAGTCGGATACCCTAAATAGAAACTTACTAATTTGTGCCCTTGGATCAGCAACCATATCTGGAGAATACCTAGAGAATTGGGTGAACTTCAGCCCATACTCTTGGACTGACATGGAACCTTGCCTAAAATTCATAAACTTTTGTGCCTTAGACTCCCTCAACTCTCTTGGGAAGAACTTGTCCAGAAAAACTCCAGTAAAACACTCCCAAGGCACATGAGTTGCATCCACACTCCTGTTTTCTTTCCACTGAGTGTTCCAAATGTGAGCTACATCCTTAAGTTGGTAGGATGCCAAATCTACCCTATCATTACCAGTCACTTGCATCACTCCAAATATTTTCTTAACCTCATCAATGAAGTTCTATGGTTCCTCACCAACTTGCGACCCTAAAAACTCAGCCGAATTCATCCTAACAAAATCTAAAACCCTAGAACTATTAGTAGGAACTGGAACCTGTTGATTGTTCTGATTAGTCATACTCTGAGCCAAAAGATGAATCACATTCCAAAACTCTGCATTCGAAACCTCATGGTCTAGGACCGGAGGAACTGCGTTAGCGTTGTGTGAATTAGAATTCCTTGGGTAAGCTCTACAAGGAGGCATGATCTGAAACTCATAACGTCGAATTAGAAATGAGAAGTTGGATCATACCTTATGCACGATAAGAGTAGAAAAGAAAGTGAAGTTTTCCTAAAACACTTCGTAGCCTCCCTCTCATTAAATGTGGTGCACTTCACACCCATGACAGAGACTATACTTAGTGCGGCTTTCAGATATCCTAGGACTCTCAAACCTAATGCTCTGATACCAAGTTTGTCACGCCTTGATGCTACACCTTTGACGTAAACACGGGACCTAGGATCACGAGTGACCCCAAGCTAACCCTGAGCTGGCATATCATAAAAAACTGAACATATTTATGGAAAAAAATGAACTAATACGGAAGCTAATATCAATTTATAACTGATAGTGGGGAATACCCAAAAAATGGTTTGAATATATAAATACTGAATAAGAGTTTAGTGATACTGAACAATCACTCAAATGCTAAAGCTGAATCTAAAATTATGTCTGAAAAAGCCTCTACTGACTAGAGTTGTTAGGACATGCCCCCAACTAACTCTAGCAAAACTGAAACAGAAATAAAAAACTAAAAATGGAAAACATGTATGTTGTCCTCGAAGTATGAGGACTCACCACTAATGTTGCTGAGTATGGATCGAGAACCGATCTACGCGTGATCTGAATTCTGAGGACCTGAACCTGTATTATGAAAGATGTAGCGCATAGTATACATCAGTACTTGGAAGGTACTGAGCATGCAGGATAGGATGAAAACTAAACAAACATATAAGCTGAACAAAGCATAACTGAGCAATGAAATAATTTGAACATGATGGAAATACTGAAATATACTGAAAAGAGCTGAACTGAATGCAATGACCAAGTGCCTATCATGATGAGACTGAATACTGATGTATAACTGAAAAACCTGGTCAAAATCACTAGAGTCTGACTGTGGGAGCTACTAGTAACCGACATAACTACCACGTGAGCTAATTGTGGTGTCTGATTTATACACCCCATCGAAGGGCCTGATATACCTTGCCAGGGGTATAAAGGCATGACTGGCATGATCACTAAAACTGATGCCTACAGAGGGGACTTAACCTACAGGGGCAAGTAGTTTTGGGACTATTAGGGTACACTGAAACCCTAGTCCAACTCGATGCTTAGCCTACTCCTAACAAGAATTATGTGTGACACATTATGGTTGAAATATTAACATGCCTAATAGCTCCATATACTGATATGTAAATATGAGAATGTAACAATTATATATTGATAATGTGACATTTGAAAACTAAAGCATGTATATCTGTTTAACTAGCCCAGCATGTGTAATTCATGAACTAAGAGAATCTACACAACTAGAGTTCTAAGTTTCATGTGAAGACCTAAGCAACGATTCCACGAAAACATGATAATCTGATTAGGAATACTCTAACAGCTAAATCACAACTAATATCTAAGGTTTTAGAAACCTTATGTCTAAGCAAGATATAGGAATCAAGAATCTGACTGATTTCTAGGGACCTAGTGGATGAAAGGAATCCACCAGTGAAATTCCACATATATGGTGATGAAATCTACGGAGAAATCCTTTGGATTTTGGGGCTGAACCTTGAAGAACACTGTTGCTTGTTCTTGGGAGGTTTGGTCGACTTTTCCTCTTCTTTTTGCTCCAAGTTTGGATGATTTTTGGATAATGAGGGTTCTGGGTAAGTTTTACTAAGTTATTAGGCTTAGACTGAGTAAAATGATGTATTTTAAGGGCCCCAACGCATAATAAAGAGACCTAAATAACCCTAACTTAAAAGCTGACGAATGCCTCCACAGAGGGAGCTACGGATCGTCGGTTGACCTACGAACCGTAGGTAGCGGTCGTTGGTCAAGCTCTGCCCGACAGGGTTTCACTAAAATGAGCATAACTTTTTACTCCGAGATGGGATTTTAGCAAACTCAGTGGCGTCGGAAAGAGGATTCAACTATCTTTCATTTGATAGGTCATATGCCGCCTAATTTATTGTGTGCTAAAATATATGACCGTTTGAAGTTGACCCAACATCAATTTCCCTCTAACTGGCTACTGACCCTCACATATGGTCAGACCTACGGTCCGTAGATCCAACCACAGACCGTTCTGGTCGACTGTGGGTGGGGTCAAAGACCATAAATATTTGGTGCCCAACGACGGACCCCACCTATAGACTGTGTGTCAGACCACGGACCGTCGGTGGCTTCGTGGTTCTTGCACCAGGTCTGGAAAACTGCATTTTTTTCTATTTTCTCAAATCTGAGGTGTTACATAGTTTGATGGATATTTGATTCGACTTTCATGATCATGTCGTTGGTATCATAGTGATGATTACTCTGAGTAGGGGAAAGGGCATTGATATTGTTCACCAGAGCATTGGGAGAGGAAATGCATTGGGACCCAGTACTTCTCTTCACATTTAATCCAGGGCAAGTGTTTGCCTTGTGAATTCCTTCTTTTTTATTTTTGTTTCTCTTCATTAAAAGTTCTGGAAAGCTTTGGTTTATCACTGATAGGACACTTTATAGTTGGGGAATTAATGTTTGGAATAAATATTCCAAGCCCATTCCAAATAATAATATTTCTTACATTCTTTTTCCATCATCTCAGGGTGTTTGGTTTGAGAAGATGGTGTTTAGGAACTTACCTGTGTGGGGGTCATACGCCTTTACCTGTTGTTGATCGTGCCTTGTTTGGCATATGGATGCGTTCGAGTGCTTCGCTCTTGGTGCCGCTTCTTTTTCTTAGAGAAGGAAATAATTTGCTAATTGTCTGGATGCTCAATTTCTTTAGATGCTGATGAATTGTGTTGATTTTGGTGGATTTGGGCTATTTCGGTACAACTCCTTAACATATGGCCTATTATACTGCAGCCAACACATATGATCCTCTCCCTTTCATAGATCACCTTTTGTTTGTGGCATCCGATTATCACTTCATTCTTAACCGACTCCTCTAGTGGGACTTGGATACAAATTCTTTCATACCTTCCTCTAAGTGTAGTTGAGGTCTAAGTATCTATCTTGAGTAGTGCCCTCAATTTTTGTCCAATTTTCTCTAGTGTGTTTTTGTCGTAGGATTCAGTTGGTAATTGGCGTAGCCTAGCCCAAATTGCTATGTGTGTTAAGGCGGATTGTTGGGCACAAAAATTGGCTCCCATCTCTTCATTGATAGAAAATTCCAAGCAACAAACCATAGGCCTTCTTGTAGAATTTTATGCATATTTTGCACTTGACTGAGTTTGATAATATGGTAGTCCCACCCTAGGTCTAACAATGTCAATGGTTTAGTGAGCTTCCATGTGTCTGTCAGTTTGTTCTTCAAGTACATGTGAGTTAGTTATTTCCCGGATATTTTGATTATCACATATAGACACCATACCATGATTGATATAATCTACACTACAACAAAAGAGACTTGTAGTGGCATTTAATTTTCCTTTAGCGGCAATATTTATTGCCACAAAAACTTTTAGTGGCATTTAATCTATTGCCATAGCATCCAGTGTCGCTAAAGCCGTTAGCGACATTTATTTAGAGTGCCGGAAAAGACCTATAATATTGCCGCTAAAAGTAATTACTTTTAGCGGCATTTATTGGCGGCAACAACTATTGCCAGTAAAGCTTCCACATTTATAAATTATAATTACCGATAAATAAGACCTATTTTAGTTGAAATTATTATGAAGATTATAATTGACCAGGAATTCACCTTAACTCATATGTATAACGAGAGAAATCAATACAAAAATAGTAATCGAAGAATTACCAAACTCAAACGATGTCATTCATTTAAAAGAACAATCAAAAACTTAATACATCCACTTTATTGTCTTCTAGTGGTAAAAATATGAATTACCTATAGATTGTGTTCAAGTTATCAAAATAAATAAACAGAATGTGTTCAACAATAACAAGAAAATTGAGTCAGTGAAAGTATGACAACTTGGATCACGATCATATGTAATATTGGGACGATCTTATTCTTCCTTTTGTGATTAAGGACTTGTTGTCTTGCCAAGGTAGCAGGCAATAAAAATATGTAATTCTTCTAACACTTGCTTGGTATAGGTTTGAGCTCAAGATTACCCCAACAACAGGTGTTGGCGGAGGGAGCCATGATGGCAAGGCAGAAATGAAGTCCACCAAATCTTTCATATTGTTATGTGAAATACCGCCAATCTGCATACCATCAACTATGTTTTGCTGCATGTCTGCTACTCTTTCTTCACTTCTTTGCCTTCTTCACTTTACATGAGTTTTCTTACTATTTTCTCTATGACCGTTCTTTCCATAACCTCCCATTCAAACCCAATCTTGTATATTTGGATTAGAGACCTTACGTTCACCGGTTGGTCTGCTAGAAATTGTCTGCATATCAAAGGGACTTCCTTCAAAATATTTTCAAGCGTAGAATTTCAACCACAATGGGTGAAAAAGTCTGATATTGCGGGATGTGCAAGCACCTATTTTTGTGGACTACCTGATGACTTGTTATACACGACTACATGTTCAAGTAATTTATGCATGACTACCTATTCAAGTAATTTATGCATGACTACATGTTCAAGTAATTTATGCATGACTACATGTTCAAGTAATTTATGCATGATTACATGTTCATTCACCAAGGTTGCTACGTGTGACGCATCTTTTGCTTAGCTCTACTAATTCTATTTGCTTGACTATGCTTCTAGAATGAGAAAATAGCATGAACACTATTTGACAAATGATTAACTACCCCTTTAATTGTAGATAGGCAAGAGGATACTACACCAATCAATTCTTTTAGAGACACCTTACTCTTCATTTTGGTGGTCCTATAAACAATTCAATCTCAACATTTGCTTTCTCGCTACAATATGTACAAAGAGTTTCTCCTTCCTTCTCTTCACTTGGTGTTTGTCACTGTTAAGGTCACCAAACTATAAACATAGGGCACCATATAAGTTAATTTTATATTCGATTATATATGAATTAGAGTCGAAGAATTGAAAAAAAAGACAGATTATACTAAGGTTGATGTAAGGAAATGAAAAATATACCTTCTCCCTCAGTTTTGATCGGTAGATGACTTAACAATAAAATTACTAAAAATCATTCAACTTCACAACACAAAAAAGGATAACCAAAAACAGACTAATTAGTTGAATGTTAATCAAAATACTGCACTTCCATGACTTTGCTTTCATAGTCTCGTAGTTGTTGATAATATGTCATTTCCTTGTTTGAAACACAGAAGATGTATGTTGAGATCCATCCAACTGTTAGACCCAAAATCATTTCCTTGGTTTCAAGTTGAACTCTGTCTTTAGTATGCCTCTTATAACGCTCTATTATCTCCTGCGTGCTGCGTAATTCTCCCTGTTACTCTTTTTCCATTACATGTGAATAGTAAAACCATAACTTAGCTCTACTAATTCTATTTGCTTGACTACACAGAAAATTTTTCATTTATCAATATCGGCAAGGATTTGCACAACTAAAAATAGTGTTAACACTGAAAAGAAACAAAACTGGAAAGTTCATCAAGCAAAGAACAACAAAAAGACGAGAGATATGAAAGTTATCAATTCACATGAAATCGAAATCTGGAAGTACAAATATTCACTTGATTCAACAAAAGACATGAAGAGGAGAAATCATGAATAGCAAAGGGATTTTTATGTTCTTACCTCACCTTGACTACTGATCATGAAATAGAGAACTTTAAATCCTCTTCTCTAGCTAAACATAGAAGAAAGCAAAAATGACTATTATATACAGTTTTACACTAATCAAATCAACTCAAGTTTTTGAAAAGTGAAATCCAAAGGTTGTCAAAGTAACGTTGACAGATAATACCAACATTGCAACAAAAGAAATTAAAAATTGAAAGAAATACCTTATCAGAAGCAGTAGATCAAGTTTTTTCTAGATATTTTGTCAAACACTTTGTGGATCTAGTAACTTTCCTTATCTTATAAACAAATTTAAACCTAATTATAAGAAAATTGAAGATAAATGCATATTCATTTGCTGATAGGCTGAAAGCACATGCATGTATACATTACCAGTGAGAAAGAGAGATCAAATAAGAAAAATATTCAAATCGAGATTCATCAGTAGGTTGCTGAATTCAGAAGAAAATTAAAGAGAGAGATTACCAGTTGAAAGTAGAAGGGCAAGCAAACTGAAAGAATGAGAAATTATTGGTGCTTCATACTGAATCCGTCGTACGTAGCCATGGAAGGAGGCTTGCTGATGCTTGAGAGATTTGGGTAGAGAATGTTTGGGAATTTTATTTAATTGAAAGGAATCCGGTTGTATTTTTAAACTTTTTAAGTAATTGACATTAAAGCTGAGACTAATTGTCGTTAAAGGGGCAACTTTTACCGGCAAAAGGTCAATTGCCATTAATAATTGACTTTAAAACATGATTTAGCGGCAATTATATTATTGCCGCTAAATCCTTAATTTGTTGTAGTGCTACTTTTCTTTATCAATTAGGACGATTGCTTCATGTTGGAAGTAGGTTTCCTCCTCCATGGTATTTTCCCTTTGGGTGTTACGTATGTCTGATTCAAAGTCTTTTGTTTATCAATAAGAATTTCCTTAAAATTTTGTGGTCTTTGGTTGTCTTCTATCATGGAGCTAGTTGTATCCGGGTTCTGGTGGGTCGGGAGGTTTAGAGATGGTGATTTTGTGTATTTAGGAGACCATATTCTAGAAGGTGTTTTCCTTCCCGAGAGAGAATTTCCTCTATAGTTATATCGCCATAATTTTTTGACATGCTTCCACACTACTGAAGGAGAACTATCATTGACAAAAAAAAAGGTGGAGGGTATTTTTAGATCAAAAGGTGAGAATATTTTTAGACCAAAAGGTAGAAAAGGGATATTTTTGAGTCATTTTCAATATGTGAGGGGTATATTTGACCCTTTTCCCTATTATTAAAAGCATACATTTATGAAATTATGTCATATTCACAGTACATAAATATAAGAAATTGAAGAAAACATTCGGTTCTTACAAATCAAATAATTTGGGGGGAATTGATTAATTCTATTTAAACTAGCAAAAATTTTAATTTAGCAACTCATACAATTGGTATATGCATATACATCTCAAATATAACGAACAGTCACAACTACAAGACACAAATTTAGACTAGTAAAAATCCTAAGTTATCGAGAAACCCGAAAGTTCTACTTCAAAATCAACAATGACGTCAATAATAACTAAACCCTAGATTCTGATGAAAAATTTAAGGTTAGACAACACAAAAAAAGGACTAACCTTCAAGTTATGTTGAACACCAGAATAATCACACATCCACGATTTTAGTATGTTTTCAAGTTTGGTTGAACACTAGTCATGCTGCCAAGAACTATCACAATTGAGATCGGCAAATTTAGAAACACGATTGAGAAGAGTAAAAAAAATAGACACTTTTTCATATTTGGTAGATGAAAAAAGTTTGGGGAAGAGGAAAGATCGGCAATTGTTTGTTAAATAATACAAATTTCTCTCTTTTGACTTTTTAATTTATCAAATATCGAATAATTTTTTTAAAATCAATTACTTAACTAATTGACTAATTTAATTAATTAAATAGTGCATGTGAGACAATCACTTACAATTGATTGATTTAGTGGTCCAAAGTTTAGGATTGTTACATCAATTTTCATCAAAGTTCAAATTTCGGACCATCTTCCCATTTATTTACATCTCTAATTGCCACTAAATTATATGTTCAAAACATGATCAATTTAATAGTTCTATCTTGTATGTAAAACTTTTATCTTATCAATTTTTACTATAAAGAGAAAGTTTGTGAAAACTCAAATTCCTCAAATATAATATTTTCATGAAATTTATTACATATTTATTCTAAAAGAGATGCCTTACTTAAAAAAAAACTATTTTCTCATTTTTACTTGGACAAAAGAAAAGGCAATATCAAGCTTTAATTGATAAATTAAAAAATAAAGTAAGTAATCTACTATATGTAATCAATTTCTATTACAATTAATTAATTTAAAGTATAATGATATTCTATTGTCAATCTACATAAATTAGACACAAACAATACTTATTTTTCAAAACAAAATTTGATTCGGCACTTCAAAATTAAATCATTCTTACATTAGTTTTGGTGGACACTCCTAATTTTATCTTTATTTATTCTTTAATCTCAATTTAATATAATATATTTTTACTACATTAATGATTGTCTAAATTTATTAGAGAAAAACTAAATATGTTACTCCATCTATTTTTAAAAAGTTTTAATTTTGCTTTTTTAGAGTTAATTTGAGTAAATTTCAAATTTAAATTAGATTAATTAATTTGATATTTTAAAATAAAATTTATATATTTAAAACTATAAAAAAATATTAATTGTAATTTTTTTCATATTAATATAATAAAAAAATATGTTTAACAATATTCATCAAAATTTAAATTGTTTGACTTAAAAAAATTACTCCCTTCGTCTCATATTAGTTGGTCACTTTCCTTTCTACACGCATATTAAGAAATCAGAAATAACAAGATAATTTACTAAGTCACCCCTTAATATTTTTTTTAGAATTTTACAAACAAACATGAATACTTTAAAAAGGAATTAATTGCAAGTGTAATATATGAAAAAAAATTAATGCTTTCTTGATTTAGTTAAGTGGACAACTTATATGGAACAACTATTTTTAGTAAGATGATTAATAATTCATATAGGGTGGAAGGAGTATGACTAAGGGTGGCAAAATGGGTAAATAATATGGGTATCCGCTCATATTACCCATTTTAAATGGGTTGGGTATCCAACTCATTTAAAAATGGCTATAAAACGAGTAATACCCATATTATCCATTTAAAAGTGGGTAGTTAAATGGATAAAATGGGTAAAAGCAAACAAAAAAAAGTGATAAAGGTAAGAAAGTCATTTTTTTTTAACAAAAATCTATAAAAAAAAATAAAACTTTTTTTTTACATTTAATTTGGGATACGGGGGTGGGTTGGTAAAATTTTTTAAATTTTTTTTTTGGATGGGGTGTGGAGGGGGTGGGGTGGTAGGGGTAGGGGCTGTGTGGGGGTGGGGTGGTAATTTTTAAAAAATGTTTTTTTAAAAAAATTTAATGAAAAAATTTAAATTTTTTTTTTTTTTTT
>JAJOOS010026491.1:0-25134 GCA_029582725.1 Solanum chiquidenum
GTAAATCCCTTCAATTTGCCAAGATTGTTTGATGTGACATAGTAATTATCTTTTAGAATAGTAATCAAGTGATAACACGACACCCCATTAATCATCTCTGGAACGGCCACTATATGACATTTGGCTAAAATTATACTATGATCCAAGTCTATTTGACCAGTTGCAAATGTCATACTAGCTGGACTCATTCTCTTCATTTGTTTTTTTCTAACTACACTAAAATTATTGGTCCATATAGTACGATTTTGCTAGACGAGGAGATCTAAGAAGCCTTGCAACATCCATTTAATTTATATGGTCTAGACAAAATCCAAAATTACGTGATTTTAAGTAAAAAACGGTTGGAGTGGACGGAGTCAGAGGTTATTAAGACTGCGATGACATTTGATTTTCATCATTAACCGTGTAAATGACATAAACCTTTTTTTATGGGGGGGCCGTTGCAAACTTGCAATAAGAGGATAAGGCTAAGATTCCCACTAGATGAAGTAGTAGGGACCCCAGAATTGCCACATATAGTTCCGCCTGGCACCACCCGTGGCTTATTTGTACAAGCTGCACGTACAAATCAACTATTGATAAGCTGTTTCCCCTAGCTACTAATTATATATATATATTCTTACACCGTCTTGGTTACTGTCTATATATACTAGCTAGTAGTGGTATATTGTTACGCTGCCAAAACTAATTAAGAGTACGTAGTCGGTATACTTGCTGATTTGTGCGCAACGAGAATGGGTTTTCTAGATCATCTTTCTGAGCTCTGTGAATTTCATCGAGGCACCAGCAGAAGGAAGCTCAGTAAACTTAGGAGAAATCAACTTGAGGTATATATATATGCTAGCTCCCTAATTACGTGCATGCTTCAATTTTATACTATTATTACTAATAACCTACTTGAACGAGCTTCAATTTTATTTTATTTTAAAAATTAAATGCTTTTTTTGAGATTATCAAGTCTTTTTGAAAAAAATTAGTGCTTAATAACAAAAGTTGTATAATTTGATTAATTTCTTCTCTATAGGTACGTATTCTTTTTTATTCTGAAAAAGTTTGCACTACCTTACTTCTTCTTCATACGTACTTCTGAAAATTTGTCAAAGCATAAATTGTTGTTCCATTATATTGACAAATCAAATTGATTAGTCGAACACAATTGTCTTCCGACAGTATAGCTAAGCCAAACATGTTGTATATGTCTTACTTCTTTCTGATATTAAATGTGTAGACAGTTGAAATAAGAGTGAAAATGGACTGCGAAGGGTGCGAAAGGAGGGTGAGGAAGTCGGTAGAAGGGATGCGAGGAGTGACGAAAGTAGAAGTGGAGCCAAAGAAGCACAAGCTGACAGTTATTGGTTATGTTGATCCAGATAAAGTGTTGCGACGAGTAAGACATCGTACGGGAAAGAAGGCTGAATTTTGGCCATACGTTCCTTACGATCTGGTGGATCATCCTTACGTGCGGGGCGTGTATGATAAGAAGGCTCCGGCAGGATACGTCCGCAACGTCTATGATAACCCGCAGGCTTCGAACCTGGCGAGGGCGAGTTCTACTGAAGTCAACTATATTACTGCCTTTAGTGATGAAAATCCTCAAGCGTGCATGATTATGTGAGTGAGAGCAATTGAGCAAAAGGAGGTAAAAAAAACTACTGATTATATACTTTCTTACTGTAGAGTAGGGACTTTTATGGATTTTAAGCCCCGCAGCTGCAGGTGATGCGTGCAATAAATTAACTAGTTGATGTAACTTGTATGGTTGTTAATTAAGGTTTTTACTTATTTTGTAGTATGTTAAATATTATGACAGTTGTATATATTTCATGTGTATTGATATTAATTTCACAATGTTTTTTTTTACTAAAATTACGACGTGTACACATGTAACGAATATTATTCTTAGATAATAGGACTTTATTGTTGAACGGCTCGAAAGGACATGTATATAAGTAGTGCAAATTATCAATTATCAAATCTATCATGTGATCTAATTTATATATTTGATTTCCTTTTTCTTGCAAATAACTAAATTGGATTTAAATATTTTTTCATTTTATTTAAATTATATAGTTAGTTTCATTACCTATTTGGAATTTAATTACGAAATGAGACATAAAACAAAGCTTTCTTAATGATGAATGCATAAAAATGAGGAAGTAAGTGAAGTATTATGCTTTATTAATTCACAATACTGAAAAAAAACATTTATAGAACAAAAGATTATAACGAGGGATTGGGGTTGCATAAATTAGGAGTGTACATATTTTGAAGTGTTTAAATTTCATAAGACCAAGGGAAGAAAATACATTCAACATATGCAAATTAAAAGTGATGAAGTTACAACTTCTTTTTCTATCCTATCTTATTGGACATTATATTCTTTACGTATTAATTATATATAAAATGGCATATACCTTATTTGGATCCTGAGTCCTGACCATGGTTGTTCAAAAAATGAGAAGACATTTGACAATTTCCAATCACTCATTTTAGTAGTGTCAATGTAGTTGACTTATATTTCAAAGTTTCTTTAATTTCTAAATATTCACATTCAATCAAACACAAAATGTTAAAACACTACTAGGAGAATCTAATATAATGTTTTCTGTTTTACAAATTTTAGTTATTTTTTTAATTTTAGAAAGTAGTTGTTATAGTATATAGTACTACTTTAAAGGTAATTTCTTTTTTTAAAAAAATAATACTATAGCATTAAAATAGAGGAATTTGACATTGTCACTTTTATTATTTCTCCGCTAAATTTCTCATTGGAAAATGTTATTTTCACATATATTTTGATTGAATCTGTGAGGGGGAAAAATAACACTAATATTTTTATATGGAAAAGTTCAAAAATTTCCTACTATTTTCATTGAAAATCTATTTTCATCCTGCATTTTTTCAAGTGAATTTGTTGGGAAAAGGGTTCAAAACACACACAATCTTTGATCAATTTTGTTGTTACACACTCCAACTTTGCGAGGGTCTTATGACCCCCCCCCCCCCCCCGTATTATTTTGAAGTGGAATTATTACCTCTTTAAAAGGTCAAACCCAAGTTTTTATCCAAAAGGTGGCACACACGTGACTGTCACTGTAATTATCATTTTAATTTTTTTTCTTTATTTTTTTATACTTCTTCTACCATTACACTCATCCTTTTAAATTAGACCCTTACATGAAGACTTTCACATTAAAATCCAACAAATACATCCTAAAAACTTTCTTTTAAATTAAATCAACAAAAATTTCTTTAAGACATTCAATCAGGAGAACCAAATATATGCATTGGGTTTTTCTTTCTAAGGAGTAATGAATTTTTTCGGCTATAAATTTTCACATAATAACGATTCGGTGATGGTAAAATTTGAAAATGGTAAAATGTATAGATCCAGTTCATTGCAAATTTGCAATTTCGATTGTGTGGAGGTTGTTGTTACGATTGAGGGAGGTACATGGTACTCGTGTGATAGTGATTATATTTTTTATAATTGTTGCGATTGAGTTTTTCGTTATCGTCGTCGGCAGAGTTTTCCATTGCTAAGATCAACATAGTGAAGCGACTGGATTTTTGATGAAGAAGAAAGCAAAAAAAAAAAAAAGGAGAAAATGTAGGCATCTTAAGTTTTAATGATAATTAATAATTAAGTGTAATTTATTAAAGGAATATCCAATTAAAAATTGGCATCTGTATATATTTCCTCATTAAAAAATAATAGCATTAACTTAAGAGCTAAATATTTAATGGAAAAAAAGAAGAAAAAATGATGTGAATTGCCACGTGGCAAATAAAGAAGGGTTCATTTTACTTTAATTCCATCCTTACACGCTAATCGTGTGTGTGGCCACGTGCTCATCCAGCTAAGCTGATAATACCCTCAATAATACACTAAAAATAGTTTAGGGGGGTCATAGGACCCTCGCAAAGTTGGAGTGTGTAACATCAATTTCGGCCAAAATTTGTATGTGTTTTGAACTCTTTTCCCAAATTTTTTTGATGAAAAATAAATTTAAAAAATGTTTTAAAATATAAGTTTTTCACTGATTTACAATGATAGAAACATTTGTTTCAAGTAATATGTATTTCAATCTTCTTTTATGTCCGAACCTTATCATCGACCCTTCTCCATATTTAAGAAAAAATAATAAAAAGTTTCAATTCTTTTTAAAAAAAAACCACTCCAATGAAATAAGAAAGAGGAAATTTTAAAAATAGCTTAGATTATAAACATAATTAGGCAAAATATTTATATTTTGGTTAATTACGAATTGTAGCTACATGTTAGAAGGAGAGAGAGGTGAGGGAGATTAAGAGAGGGAGGAGAGAGGGCAGAGAGAGGAGAAAGATAAATTGTTTTTGTATATCTGTTGAATAATTGATAAACGTAACTAGTATGCATATATATCAAATGATTATATTTATGTATCTAATGAATATTTCTATATATATATATATATATATATAATTAGTATATAAATGAATACATGAAATACAATTGTATTAAAGGAATATAATTTGTATCAATGAATAAATAGTATCATCGAATACAATTGTATCAAGTTCAATATTTATAATTGTATAATTGATTGTTATTGTATCAATAATGTATCAACGAATGCATGTGTATTTATATTTGGGAAAAAGGACGGATTTACCCTCGAACTTTAATAAATGGTACGTCTATATCCTCCGTTATACTTTGTGTCCATGTAAGCCCCTACCGTCCAATTATAGGTACACACATGCCCCTCTCACTAATTAGGATATATCTTAGAGGAAATTGGGTGGATATTGGGTTATGGGACGGATAGTTGGTTTATGGGTTAAAAAAATGGTCAAACGGGTAGTTTATTAGGATTAAGACACGTGTAAAAAATGAGGGGTCCGTTAGTGAGAGGGACATGTGTGTACCTATAATTGGACGGCAGGGGCTTATGTGGACGCAAAGTATAACGGAGGGTATAGACATACCATTTATTAAAGTTCGGGGATAAATCCGTCCTTTTTCCCTTTATATTTTGTATCAACGAAAATGATCTGTATAGTTGACACATATCATTTGTATAATTGATTGTTATCATTTGTATTTGTATTGAGAGAGAGGAGACATAGAGGGGAGAGAGAAACATGGAGATCGATGAGAGAAGCAAGGGAGAGATGTAGAGAGAGAAGAAGAGAGGAGAGAGAAAATAATTACTCTCTCTGTCCCAATTTATGTGACTTACTTTCATTTTTAGTCAGTCCTAAAAAGAATGACACATTTCTATATTAAGTAACAAATTAACTATAAAATATTTATTTTACCCTTAATGAAGTGATTTACAGCCACACAGATTTCTATCATTCATTTTGGACCACAAATTTTAAAAGTCTTCCTTGCTTTTTAAAATTTCGTGCCGAGTCAAATTACCTTACATAAAATGGGATGGAGAGTACAAAATTCTAACTATAGCTTGTAATTCTTTCCAACTATAGTAGTGTATTTAAAAAAGCATATTAGATCATTAGATTTTTGCCTAATGACATAATTTTCTTATTATTATATTTCCTTTGTCTCCCATACTAGATGAACATCTTATTAAAAATAATTGTTCAATATTACTTGATCACTTACTAAATTATGATAGAATTAATTATTATTTTTTCCTATTTAACTCCTATAATTAATATGATCTTTGAAAGTTTAAATAAATTTGAAAATCTGAAGTCTTTTTTTTAAGAGATTAATTAATATATAAAAAAAAGCAAAATAAAAAAATTAATCAATATATTTATGATTTCTTAATTAGTGGGTAAATAAAAATTCCTCATTTAATATGGGACGGAGGGAATAATATATAAGGAAATAGGACATTTGACCCTTGACCGGAAGAAGGAAAAATTAGAAATCGGTCTTAACGTTTAACAGAGTTTACACTTTACAATCAAACTTGGAATTGCACGACCACTCCAATACAGTTGCAGCAAAAAGCAAACTCCAAATCTCCCAAATTTGCCTGGAACGATCCAATATGATAACTATTGGAGTCGAAGACGAAGAGAAGTGGCTTGCCGCTGGGATCGCCGGCCTTCAGCAGAACGCATTTTACATGCATCGCGCTCTTGTATATCCTGAAAGCCTCTAATTTAATTTTACATGTTAAATTGAGATTTTTGGTGTTCAAAACCCCTAATTTTGAGTTTTCAGGACTCGAACAATCTGAAAGATGCATTGAAATACTCGGCTCAGATGCTCTCGGAGCTCCGAACTTCCAAGCTTTCTCCTCACAAATACTATGAGCTATGTAAGTGATTTTCACTGATCCGATCTGCTCTTAGTGTATAAGTTGGAACTCGAAGATCCTTTAACTGCAGTATTGGAATTGTGCTCTTTGATTTGTTAGATATGCGCGCATTTGATGAATTGAGGAAATTAGAGATCTTCTTCAGGGAGGAGACAAATCGTGGCTGCTCCATTGTTGAGTTGTATGAGCTCGTGCAGCACGCTGGCAACATTTTGCCCAGATTGTAAGTTGTTATGGCGATTCACTTGTATGTTCCTATGTTACTCCAATTTCTGAAAACTTAATTATGGAAGGAAAGGAACTCAAGATGTTTTGTAGGGAGTTCTAATCCAGTTTGGAATGTAAAATCTAACTGTCTAATCTTGTTTTCCAATTGGTGTGATGTAGAGTATGCAAATTAGGCTGAAACTTTGTGAGACACTATACTCTATAGAGTCTTCACAAGGACAGATTGAAACATATGGTTTTTTCTTTTTAATCCCATTTTAAATATTTGATACTGCTGTTTGGTCATCAATGGAATCTTATTTTACTGGTAAAAGAATAATTTGCTTAAAATGCAGTCTTAATATAAATATTTAATCTGTTAACACCGAAGGTTTAGAACCAAAATGGGTTAGTCAATGGGGTTTCAACCTGCATGGGTCAAGGAAGAGGCTACCAGTTGGACGTTTCAGTCCTTACAACTCAGAGTATTATTAGACTAGCTGGAAAAACAAAGTCCACAAACAACACTTCCACATTAATCAAAGAAGTAACCACATTTGACTAAACCTCATAAGGTGTTCACCACGAGGAGGACCTGGTCAAGTAATTACTTCACCACAACTTGGTAAGCAGGAGACGTTGGCCAAGTACTACCGATCACATGATTATATTCTGGTCCATTTTACCTGTAAGGCTGTAACACTAAAGTGCTTTTGACCTTTTGGTTGTTTTCTCTTAAACTGTTCACTGACATCAGTCTCTATGTTTTGTTTAGCACTAAAGTTGACTGCAAATTTCACTGCTCGAGCAGTTCGGGAACTGAGAATCTGCTTGACGTTGCATTTAGAGTATTTCTAACTGGAAAACGTCCATTATAGATATGTGATTTTTTAGGAAAGCAAGTCATAGGGTAATTAGCAATAGGCCAATATCTTTTTACAAAGCAAACTTAACAAATCTTTTGTGAATTGGTGATTGCTTTTCAAACTGGGAGGGATTTGTAGGTATTATGCTTGCTTTGCAGTACTTGTAGATGGCAACTGGAACAGGAGGTTGTCACAAGTATAGCTGAAGACCTCAAGTTTCCTGTCCAGGGACGCTGAGATACTGTCCCAAATTTGCGTTAAAGTTTTTCTTTTCTTGATAAGGTAACATTTTGTTGATGTCCTGGGGGAATGAAACCTTATTCCACGAAATATACCAAAAATTAGGGAGCCTATTTCATTACTAGTATAATAGGACTGATTGCATTCAAGATGATGATACGAAATGGTGGAATGCTTATAAGGACACTTGATACCTTTGTTCCTTTACTTTTCGGTTACGTACCTTGAATAAAAAGAAATGCTAATACTGTTATAAGGACACTTGATTTCATTATTTCTGTGATCTTGAGTTAAGAAAAATGAAATGCACTCAGATTGGTGTTACTAGTATACAAGTCACTGGCACCCAAGGGTGTGGCCTAGTGGTCAATAAAGTGGATTGAGAACCATTAGGTCTCAGGTTCAAATCCCAGCAAAGACAAAAACACTAGGTGATTTATTTCTAGCCTCGGTGGACAAACTCCGGTACCTATCGTGGGTGGGAGGTAGCAAGTATCCTGTGGAATTAGTCAAGATGGGCGCAAGCTGGCCCGAACACCACGGTTATCAAGAAAAAAAGTATACAAGGCACTGGTTGCCTTCTTAATCTTATGCTAATTCTGTTCTTATATCATTTGCATGTCTGTATATTCAGGTTTTAATACCTGCTTTTTCTTCCTTAGGTATCTCCTTTGTACAGTGGGTTCAGTGTACATTAAATCAAAGGAGGCTCCTGCCAAGGATATTCTCAAAGATCTGGTGGAAATGTGCCGTAGCATACAACATCCATTACGTGGGCTCTTCCTAAGGAGTTACCTTTCACAAGTCAGTAGGGATAAATTGCCTGATATAGGATCTGAATATGAAGGGTAAGGGCATCACCAAGCTGCTTTATCGCCAGCTTTAATTATTAGATGGGTCACCTAGCAATGGTTGAGTTGCAAAATTAGGCGCTCTGTAAGAAAATTCACAAAATGAACGTTTAGTTGGATACCCCTGACATGCTGTTCCCACAGGGATGCTGACACTGTCATGGATGCAGTAGAATTCGTGCTCCAAAATTTCACAGAAATGAACAAACTTTGGGTGCGAATGCAACATCAGGTTGGTTCAAATGTCTGTGAATGCTGTAATTGCTCTCATACTTTGACATGAATAAGCCACAACGCCTGCATGTCATGAAGGTAAAAGAAAATTATGAGGGCATACTTTGTGGTCATGCAGGTGTTTTAATGCTTCTGAATGATACATACTCTTTGCTGATCATGAGTTGAGGGTTGCGTCGGGCTTTCTGGTCTGCAGGGACTTGCACGGGAAAAGGAAAAACGTGAAAAAGAAAGGAGCGAGCTTCGCGATCTTGTAATGAGCTGTTATTTAGGCATGATTACTAGCAACTGAAATTAGCAACGGATGTGCGCACTTATGTGAGGATTTCGTTTTGCTCTTATATTTGGTAGGTGGGGAAGAACCTGCATGTTCTAGGTCAAATTGAGGGCATTGATCTTGATTTGTACAAAGATATGGTGCTTCCAAGAGTTTTAGAGCAGGTATTTGCCTCTGGTGGCCAACTGGCCGTTCAGTTTATTGTACTTGAGCCAAGAAAAAGTAATCGATATTCTAATTCGTGGTGTACCTCATGTTATCTTCAGGTTGTCAATTGTAAAGATGAGATTGCACAGGGATATTTGATGGATTGCATCATTCAAGTCTTCCCTGATGAGTACCACTTACAAACTCTTGAAACATTACTTGGTGCTTGCCCCCAGTTTCAGGTATGTCAGCTTGTTCAATCATAAAATGGGATTTTCCTCAACTGCAATATCAAACAGTAGAAGTAAAAATGTCATGCCTGGTGGGATCCCAGGGGTGTGACAATGGTTTACCCTCTGCAAGAATGTTTAAGATATTATAACCAAAATATTGGTTATGGAGGCTAATGAATAATGCACTTCGTTTCTAATGCTAGAAGATAGGCTGTCAACTTAAGAGACTAGGTATGCAAAAGTTCAATATTGTTTTATCTATTAAAAATAAAGATCTAAGACCAGATCTGCATCACTTATGTACCCATATTAAAGCAAACTCTTGCTACTTGTAAACTCTATCCGTGAGCCGTGACAGTTCTAAATAGTGGGTTCTAAATAGTGGACAATCAATGGTACTTTATTATCAGAACTTATATTTGCTATGTCGATTGTGTTATCAGATCATTTCCTATGTCTTTGTGTTTTCAGCCATCTGTTGATATCAAGACAGTGCTTGCTCGTCTGATGGAAAGGCTTTCGAACTATGCTGCTTTAAGTGCAGAAGTTAGTAACAAATTCAAACTTCTCCGGAATAAGAGATTTATGCCTTCCGGTTTCTGAATAATTTCTTCCTGCAGGTTTTACCTGAGTTCTTCCAGGTTGAAGCTTTCGCAAAACTTAATAGTGCCATAGGCAAGGTAATTGAGATTAATATTCTTAAATATATTAAAACTGCTATATGGGTTCTGGAATGCTTTGAGAAGAAACCTTTTTTCTATCGTGGATTTTCTACCTCCACCTTATAGAGTTTAGTGGAAATTGCTGAAGTTTTAGAATTTCAATAAGAGATACTTGCTGACCAACAACCATTGCATTCTCCTTGTAGGAGATTCAGATAAATTTACGAAATAAGTATTTTCATTGCTTCGTAGCAGAAAGTTTCATTCAGAAAGATTATTGTTTGTCACAGTATAGATTGATAATTGTACTTTAGTCATGACCAGATGATTTCTGATCTGTTCTCCATTTGAGATATTTGACCAGAAAGTGTTCCAAGACATTCTTGATTGTTTCATATTGCTTGAACAAAGAACAATACTGTTGTTTTCTGAAGGAATTATCTGGTTCTCAGAAAACAAAAACTTAGCGTAAAGGTTGTTTCGAGTGCACGGCAAACCGATTCTTAAATCATATTAAATTACAGAATTGTTTTCCAGAGAAAACAAACTGAACAGCACGACTTTGAAGACCTTGCACCAAGGTTTTTTCTCCTGATTGTAATGAATTTTAGCTATGTATTTCTTTGATTATGATGATGGGCTCCGTTATGCCTCTTTGTTGGTGCAGGTGATAGAGGCTCAAGAAGACATGCCTATTGCCGGAGTGGTGACATTGTATTCATCCCTTTTGACATTTTCTCTTCATGTCCACCCTGATCGCCTTGATTATGTAGATCAGATTCTGGTAGGTTTCTCTCTCTCTCAATAACTAGTTTCCATAGGCTCTATGGTTATACGTTTTGTGTTTTCCAAATAAGTCTGTCACATTTATTAGTCTGATGCTTTTTTTGGATCCAAAATGAACATGTGAAATTTATAAGACGGTACACTAAAACAAGATATGTTGAAGTTGAAACTTTTCCTCCTTTGAAAGCTATGTCTATTTAGACGATTTTCTGGCCTGCCTGGTTCATGTGGAACCTATAATGATCACACTCTTATTCACTTGCAGGGTGCATGTGTACAGAAACTTTCTGGGAAAGGAAAGCTCAAAGACAACAAAGCAACAAAACAGATTGTGGCCCTACTAAGTGCTCCTCTGGAGAAGTATAAGGATATAGATACTGCGCTAAAGCTGTCAAATTATCCTCGTCTTATGGAGAATCTTGATGATTCAACTAGTAAAGAGATGGCTAATGTTTTAGTTCAAAATATTTTGAAAAATAAGACTTGCATTTCAACTGCTGAAAAGGTTTGATTCTAGTTAATTTTGTGTACTTCAATTTATTGCTTACAAATATTTCCCATTTGTTACTACGAATTACTGGTCTTGTCAGGTTGAGGCACTTTTTGAGTTAATGAAAGCACTGATTCGAGATTTGGATGAGGGTGTTGATGATGAGGTGGACTGGAAACTCTGTGCTTGCTTAAAAGTTCCTTAGTTCTTTCTTATATTTTCCTTTCATCACATACTTTTTAAAATTAGTTTGTGCTGTGCCTTAAATTCTTTATCCTCCAATTTTCAGCTTGATGAAGATGATTTCCAGGAAGAGCAGAATTCTGTTGCGCAGCTTATTCAAATGCTTCACAATGACGATCCTGAAGAGATGCTGAAGGTAATTATGATATACTTTCTTTTGAATTACTTGTATACTCCTTTTATGGATTAGGTAATCACTAGCTCTTGCAAGAGAAGACAGTAATATTCCCTATTACCCTCTAAGTTTCTAATCAGAGTAATGAATAGGAATGAGCTCGAGTTTTGACATTAGTTGCAACTTGTAAGTGATGAATTGGATGTCCTGATTTTGATGTATGTATAAATGATCTACTGTAGTGTTAAGTTTTCACTTTATTGTGAAGGAGGAAAAACAAAATAAGAAAATGATGAAAAAGTCACTGCCAACACTAGAGGAGAACTTTAAGATGATCATGATTTGCTAGTCTAATCTTTTCAATTGGGGGATAATTTTACAGAAATTAGAAAGAAAAAATACGTCAAACACATAATAGCCTTGACTATGTGTCCCCGATTAGTCTGTATAGTAAACATATAAAAGTAAGTATAAAAAAAAATAAAATGAAAACACTGGCATTTTCATTTGATTAAAATGGAAGGTAACAATATTAGAAGTGTGAATCCCAGCATATCCTTAATGCTGAGGAATACAACAGTATCAGTTTCAAAAAAAAAAACAATATAAGAATTGTGAATCAATTGCTGTAACATGTGCTTTTTGTGTGCGGGCTATCTTCAAGACATATTATGCAAGGTCCGTGTTTTGTGGACTCTGCAACTTCTCTGCCTTGTATCACAAGCCCAGCTTGTAACCAAAATGAATAGCTCCTGCCTCCTGGCTCTGGGGTTATCCCCATTTTCTTTTATATGATTGTTTTTGCTCAAGCAAAGCATGCATCTGGTGATAATGTTGTATGGTTTGCTTCTATGTGGCTACAGTGTTTGTTTTCGTAGTTTTGTATAAAAAAAGGTGTTGTTTTCTTGCTTCGAGTTCATATAGTTTGCTATTTCATTGAATTGCAGATTATTTGTGCTGTGAAGAAGCACATTTTGACAGGAGGGCCAAAGAGACTTCCTTTTACCGTCCCTCCCCTTATTTTCAACTCACTAAAGGTTTGAATCTGCAACTTAAGGGCTGGAAGAGGAGGATGGTGCTCAAATTCCTTGATTTTTCTTTGTGCAAAGCTAATGAAGTGGACTTGTGCATATGTAGCATGTCGGGATGATCCTTCACCTATGGAACTACTCGCTCTAAGAACAATAAATATTATATATTATCCCCCGTTGGTCCCCATTAAAGAGAAGAAAGAGAGAATTGAGTTTATTCGCAAATAAAATTGACCTACTTTTGTTGCACTGCTGATGTATTTTCTTTTGTTTCTAGTTTGTTAGGCGACTACATAGTCATGATGAAAATGTTCCTGAGGAAGAGTCATCTGCTATGCCTAAGAAATTCTTTCAGATTCTGAATCAGGTATGCTAACATAACAAGGATGTTACGTTATCAGTGTAAATCTTGTTATGTGAGTTGTGTTGTCAAGACTGATAACTCAGTGCAGTTGAACCTGTTAAGACACACCTCTATTATCTGCAGAAGAAAAAGAGAAAAAGTTTCAGCTTTTCTTATTCTTCTATTCCTTCCTTTATTTAGCTTCCCTTCCTTCATTTGCAGTAATTCGTACAATTCTACAATACTCATGAACGTTCTGAGGTATTTCTGTTACTTATAAGCTACCCTTGGTTTAGATTATTGAGGCGCTCTCAATTGTTCCAGTACCTGAACTAGCACTGAAGTTGTACCTGGAGTGTGCTGAGGTACTGGATTTTCCTTCAAACTGTGGAAGATAGTTTGTGTTTTTTTTTTTACTGACAAGCAGTTGTCTTTGTTGCTCAGGCTGCCAATGACTCTGACATAGAGCCTGTTGCCTATGAATTTTTCACTCAAGCTTATATACTATATGAAGAAGAAATTTCGGTAGTATTTATTTATTGTGTCTCAATTTTATATTCTGGAATTCCTGGCCTGCTACATGTTTGCATGAAAGCTTTAGTTGATTTTTCTAATGTTAATTCAATTGTTTGGCAGGACTCCAAAGCACAGGTGACTGCAATACACTTGATAATAGGAACTCTTCAGAGAATGCACATCTTTGGTGTTGAGAACAGGGACACGTTAACACACAAGGCTACAGGGGTAATTATCTTAGCATCTCCTATTTCCTTTTGCTGAGTTTAATTCTATTACAAATTAATTCTAACCACTCTTCCCCTTTTTACCCTCAAGTACTCTGCAAAGCTCTTGAAGAAACCTGATCAATGTAGAGCTGTGTATGCTTGTTCACATCTTTTCTGGGTTGACGATCAGGACAATATCAAGGATGGAGAAAGGTTCATAGCTGTGCCTTGCGTATTTAGGGGATAAATATACATTCAAATCTTTTAAGGCTCTTTGGAGTTCCTTTTGATTTCATGCTTTTCTGTTGCCATCTTCTTATGTGTTACTTTTCCCCCCTTTTGATCCAGGGTTTTGCTTTGCTTAAAGCGGGCCTTAAGAATTGCAAATGCTGCTCAACAAATGTCCAATGCAACCCGAGGCAGCAGTGGATCTGTCTTGCTCTTTATAGAAATTCTAAACAAGTAAAGCCAACTCTTCATTCCTGTTCTTTTTACCTTCTCAACTACTGTTCTTTTGGAAGTCATTCACAATAGAATCCTTTGTATAACAGGTATCTATATTTCTTTGAGAAGGGGGTATCACAGATTAATGTTGCCTCCGTCCAGAGCCTTATTGAGCTAATCACAACTGAAATGCAAAGTGAAAATACAACAGCAGATCCTGCAGCAGATGCCTTCTTTGCAAGCACCTTGCGATACATCCAGTTCCAGAAGGATAAAGGTGGTGCAGTTGGGGAGAAATTTGAGTCCATCAACTCATAATCAAATAGAACATTTCTCAAAGGAATTGTGTTCTTGGTGTCACGGAAGCAGAACATTTTTCTTACAAAGTACAAAATTAATTCCTTTTCAACTTGCTCTAGAGAAAAGTGCATTCAACGGACTAGCAGAAGCAACTGTAAAGATGCATATATCCTGACCACCCCTACGCGGTATATCCTAATAAAGATTGTGATTGTTGTAACAATTTTCTCTCCAGCTATGACTTCGAGTGCCTGCCATTGGTACTTTTTTTTTTTTTTTTTTGGTGGAGGGTAGGTTTTCTTTTGAGGTGGAGGAGACGAGCAGTGGGGAGGTAGCTCATTAATATGTAGTTCAAAAATGTGACTGACGAGTACCGGAATACTTTGTCCTGCAGTTTTGTATAACATACTCTTTCCCATTTGACCTTTTGCTTAAACATTTCGCAGATTACCAATAACTTTTAAACAGATATTTTGCTCTAATGGTAATTGGAGCAATCTGTTGGTGGAAAATATGATATCATAAGGAAATAAGGTATGTCTTCATTTGAATCAATCAGTTTTGTTTACATGTTTTCTATATGGACATGTTCGTCCAAAAAAGCATAATACACATTTCTCTCTGTAAGACCTGAAGATCATTCAGTAATCAAGAAGGCATAATTTAAAGCAGAAAGAAGAAAGAGTGTAGTTTAACAACGTTTAAACTTTAATTTAATAAGGAATTCTTGTGAGAGAATCTTACTTCCAAACTCAATCATGTACATATGACTTGAAGGAAAGGATTATATGCATCATTAACTTGAGTACAATCTCTAGTTGAATAACAGAAAAAATAAAATCACCCTTTTTATTTAAAACAAATCCCGAGATATAAATACATCCAACTGTCACTGAATTCTCATTTTCATAGAGCAACAGTCCTCCTGAACATATTATATATATTGCTTGTGACTTGTGAGCAATAAATCAGTGGTTGTCACGCATACTTTTGAGTCCAACTACGAGCCATTGATTCATACTTGGTTTTATCAGTCTTGCACATATGAGCAATTTCTGGAACCAGTGGATCATCTGGATTTGGATCTGTTAGCAGTGAACATATGGACAGCAAAACCTGCATCCACAAAACCAACAGCAAATTTAGAAGCTTATACTATATTATGCTCACAAGTCGCTAACTGTTATGGAGTGGATTTAACTAATATATACCGACAGTTTAAATAATTTAAGTAACCTGTTTTTGCAAGTTACTTGTCTTATTTTCAGGTAACTAGTTCCGTTTATTTATCAACAATTACTTATAGTTATCCTTTATGCAACTTGGATCATATTTTTATGTCAGCCTAAATAAACACTAACTAATTAATGTGTATTCCAACTTTTTATTGTAAAGAAAATGAACATTTCACCCTTTTGATTCATGAAGTAGTAAATCATTGAGGAAAAGGAAGAGCTAGAAAGCAGTAGCACCTTGGATATGGTGAGTGCAGGACTCCATTGATCCTTAAGGATGTCCAAACAAATATTTCCATTATTGTTTATATTTGGATGGAAAACTCTGGTCCTGAAAGCCACCTGTCAATATATATGAAAACTTAATATCACCAGTCCTTCTTTTTTTCCCTTTTTGAGGAAGGTGGGGGTCAATTGAAAACATACCTTGGGAGGTTTGAAAGGGTAATCAGGAGGAAAATGGATGGTGACTTGGAAAACACCACCAGCATAAGGGCTATCATTTGGACCAATAATAGTTGCTTGCCAATGAAACATATCCTGAGCTACTGGACCTGAAAAATATTATAACAAATCTTCAAAACTATCTTCTACTTGAAACTAGCTTTAAATTTGGAAGAATTCCTCAAATTACTAGTTGGCTTAATTGGTAAAGGTTGAGGGACTTGCATCTTTAATTCACAAATTCGAACCCTGTGCTAAGCAAACTAAGTCTTGTATATAAGTGGAGAAGGTAGAGGGGTAGGTTCATCATCCCGAGTTTAATGAATTGGCCCAAAGATAAACTCCAGACGAATTTCTCAATCATAAAAAAATTACTACTGGTAATATTAAGTGTACCTGCACTGCATGAAGTGGGAGGGTCTCTTTGCAAGTCTTTTAGCTCCTTGAGAATTCTCCTGGATGCCATTAATAGTTAAATAAGAATGATAATGAGAAGATTTTAAAAGATAAGGAGAGAAAAGATCAACTTGATGAAGATATTGGTTTTATGAATTGTAGATATCCTCATAAGTGGTGAAATGGAAGGGTATATATAAAGAAGCTAAGAGAAGAAAAAGAACTTTGTTAAGTGGTCACACACATTGACATTGTGGTATTAGATTCTGTAGCAGGAAACAATGTACTCTACAACTTTATAAAAGAAGGATAGATGATTTTTAGCCTAGTGAAAAAACACAAAAATATTATTCTTCAGCATAACTTTTTTAGGATTTCCAAATTGAAAAGAATAATGTTTTCCTTAGTAGTTTCCACTTTCCTCATTCAGCATCATTATTATATATATATATTCCTATTTGATTCATCCAATTCTCAAAGAAATATTCTGGGCGTGCTAGTTTTTACCTAGACTTTTATATGATTCTCAAATCAAGAAAATTGCAAGTGAAAAAATCAAACCTAATTAAGTACGTCCTTTTTTTTGGAATCCAAATAACCTACAGTCATTACAACCTCTGCCCTTCGGGTGAGCACTAGATAAACTCCCACTAGGTAATAGCCTGCAAACTACACAGGGATGAGTAGTTATTGATGGATATTTACAAGATTAGTCCGCTTATTGTTGGTTGGATGCTTAAAATCGTTACATAAAATATACTCTAGATAAGAGATTTTAATTGATATTCTTTTTAGAAAGGGAATGGGTGGGGGAGGCATAAATTTATTTAATGGACGGTATATATTATTCAAATATTGTGAGGCTACAGAATTTCACTCCAATTTTTTGAGTGAATATGCACCTTTCCTCCCCACCTTTCTGTACCATTTGCCTAATTTTGAAGGAAAAAAAAAAAACCATACAAGTGCCTGAATCAATCAACTTTAGCTTTATCATTTGGCACTATTGCAAGTTACAGGATTACAGCACCCATATATTCCACTGTTATTTGCTGTTATCAGATATATGATTTGCACTATATATACAGACAATTTAACATGTGATAGCAGATTAATGCTTAACGTAGAAAATTACTTGTAATTACTTTACAAGTTTTTTATTTGTATAACAGTTTTTTACGCTGCCAATGCATAAAGAAGTTGTACTCTATCATATATTAGCAGAATCTCGTAATCCATTATAAAATATTACTACTACTAAGTCACAGGATCGACACATTTTATTCTCGATTAAAATAGGAATTGTACCTCGCCAGCTAAGAAGAATCTAATCAAACTGTATAATTTGGTATCTGGCAATCAAGTTGCCATGTTTGTAGAGTCAACATTCCCTAATTCTTTTAAATTATGTAATGAGAATATCATAGGATTTTGGTCAACTAGTATTATGCAGTGTATTTGTTGTCCACGACCATTATAGAAAGAACACCAAGTAGTGGATCACCTCGAATTAATTCTGGTATCGTATCCTTTTAGATTTTTACAACTTCACAAACTTGTATTCCTTTTCCCTTCTAACATAGAAAAAAAAAAGAAAATCAAATGAAAGGCAGAAGAAGGGTAGCTTCATGATCAGGCCAAGAAAATAAACATTCAAACGATCTTTTTTCCCTTTCTCATACCATTTACGATAAAAACTTAAGGAAGCAACTGAAAGATTTACGTACAAGCAAGAGCAGAATGATACTTGAAAGAAGGTAGTAATATATTTGAATGCAATATCTAAAAAGAAACGTTTAATATGTTCAGAGAAATATGTTGTCAACATTGCCGGGAAAATTTCCTTTTTTTTCTAACTGGATCTTTAGGTCATTAATACATAAAGAAAATCAGAACAGGGAGGGCACAATACAGTGGCCTACGACAAGGTGCTGTGACTAAACAATTAGAGATCACAGCATTACAGAAAACCAAGCCACCTGACAATTCAAGAGATCACTAGTAATTTTAACTGAGACATACAACATGGACCTCCTACTTCCTCTGAGACGAATGACAAAGGAATACGAGAGAGAGGTTACAAGGAGAAGTGCGACCAGTAATAACATTGGACCTACTGTTGATCACAAAACAGAACATGCCTTTTGGGACTTCCCCTTCTTTTTCTTCTGCTTGGGTGGCTGGAGCACGACCTTGATAGCGGCATCAAAGACTGCTTTCACGTTCTGCAGCAAGGACATTTCAACCACACACTTAACAAGATGTATCTAAAAAGTTACTTCAGTGCAAAAACCAAGATGCTCCACAGAAAGCATACCTGCTGTGTTTTTGAACTACATTCAATGTAAGCAGGTGCACCAATTGTTTTCCTCAGCTCCTCACCCTAAAAGTTGAAACAGGGCCGAGTCAAAATAATAGAAAAAAAAGAAGCAAGGTATAATAAAATCCAGCAAAGCATCAAAATGAGGAAGAGTAGGTGATCCTTACCTGAGCAGTGGTAATTGGCACAGCACCAGGATGGTCTACGAAGAATTGCTTATCATCCCGAAGATCTGCATCCAAAACAGGTAGAAAGTAGGATAATTAGGCTTTGAGATGATGCTTGAAAATCGTCAGAAGAAAAAAGAGAAACAAAATAACAAAAAACTGAAACACAAGTTAGACACAACACAAGTCATATCATTCCAGTTCAAGCTTGCCCAGTATAGTGGGCAGAGATTGTACTACTCCACACAAGGTGGTGGTTGCATTCAGATTCAAATTCAACTGCCAGGCTCCTCCTTGATTTAACTTTTATCTTTTAAAAGAGGGATTAATTCCTATATATTAATTAAGCATTGCATTGACCTATAGGAAGAGTTAATTCTTCCAACCCAATCATAACCGAGTACATTGAGCAAAAGCAACAAGATTACCCACATCTACACAAACCATTCACCAGCTCCACGAGATAGAAATCCCACCACTCTCTTTGTTTTCTCTTCAGCAGTTAAAGTAAATTTTCTATCAATTACTAAGAACACATAGATCAATCAATCAACTACACCTTAATCCCAAATTTGTTGGGATCGGGCTATATGAACCATTCAGATCTATTCCACTCAATTTAGGCTCACTCAGAACTATAGGTTTCAAAGTTCACTTAACCAAGCAAGTTAGGTCATATGTGCTGAAACATCCTTATATTTCCATGGTCTTTTCCCTCAGACTTAGTTCTTTTTACCACTCAGAACAAAAGAACCAATAGAAAAGTTTGAAGAGACCAACTTGATCATCATCATATGCACATATATGAAACAAAAGAAGATCAGATCATACTTAACGGAATTCTCACCAAGTTTTGTTCCAACAAGCACTATTGGAACACCGGGGGCATAATGCTTCAATTCAGGAATCCACTGGAGATATATAAACAAAACAAGCTTAATATAGGAAATAGAAAACTCATCAATGCAATCAAAACAGAATGAGAAGCTCACCTTCTTGGCAACATTTTCATAGCTGGCTTTACTAATGAGAGAGAATGCCAAAATGAAAACATCAGCTCCACGGTAACTCAGAGGTCTTAACCTATTGTAATCCTCCTGTCCTGCAATCCATATAAAACTCATCAGGCTCAATAAAATGTGGACACTGAACTTTTAACATTAGATATATGTATCAAATCAGAAACTCAGCAACAAATGAAAATGGTGTCTGAAATAGTTACCAGCAGTATCCCACAACCCTAGGTTGACAGTACTCCCATTGACGACCACATTTGCACTGAAATTGTCGAACACGGTGGGCACATAATCCTGTAAAACATTTCAATTAAACAAGAGGAAAACAATTGATGTCAATTCTTAAAGAACATGACCAAAAACCTTCTCACAGTAAACAAAACATATGAAATCCTCGAAATGATAACACCACAACTTTCTCCAAATCCACAATGATGTAAAGGCAGCAACAAGGAAAAATTAATTTAATGATCTAAAAAACATCAATTTAACTTAAGAGAGGATTATAATCCTTGGTTTTCTCACATTTAGCACTAATTATCACAGTTAGATTGAAAAGGGCATGTAATAACTTTGCAATAATGGAATAAACTCAGCATATAATTACATAGATGGCGCAAAGGAAACAAATTTTGAGAACTAAGAAACTTTCTCCAAGAGAACAAAGCAGATGCAATTTTTATCACCTAATAAATTTATAATAAGACATAAATAATGCATAGGTTAAAAAGTGGTCTGAAGCAAACAAATTTGTGAACCTATAAATTTCTCCAAGATACCTTCTTTATACCCCATAAAGAACTTGAATAACAAAAGAACGAAACCCCACAAACTTGCAAATAAACAAACAACAATTAAGTCCCAATGCTCCACTTGGGCTCGTTTCAATTCCATTACCCAATAGTTGAAAAAAGAAACAAGAGGCACCAATTTCTTTTACGATGAATACCGTAAAAATATAAATGCTGTTTTCGATCAATCTATTATTAAATCAAGAACCACATTAACGAAAAAAGATGCAGCAAGGAAGAAACTGGGTAAAGAAAAAATACAAACCGTGGGGAAGGTATTGCTGGTGTAAGAAATCAAGAGACACGTCTTTCCAACGGCACCATCGCCGACGGTAACACATTTGATAAACCTTGAAGCACTCATTTTTTCGGGCTATTCAGAAAACCAACAACAACCCTCCTCTTTTCAGATCTTCTTGAGAAGACCTGATCCCAGAAAAAATTTTAAAAAAATTATTAAAATGTGGTATCTTGGAGCTTCTTGTTTCCTTTTCTTCTAACCTCTCCAATTCCTTTCAGAGTCGTTTCTTCAGAATGGCATTAAAACCCAGCAGAGAAGAAAACCGAGACATGCTAATGGTGTTTCCTTTGGTTCTCTTGGTGAAACCCTAACCCTAATTCTACGAAAGGGAAAATTCAGAGAGAATTGTAGAAGAGGGGAAAGGGAGTAAGGTGAATGAAAATGAGAATATGAGAAATGGTAAAGAGAAAATGAGCAGAAATTTGGGGATCCCAGATCTAGAAAGAGAAAGTTAGAGGTAGAGAGAGAAAGGATGAAAATAAATGGGTGTTCATCTCTGTTTTTTTTTTCTTTTTCGAGTTTGTATTACTATAAGTAACCCTTTGTTTTAGCCGGGAAATAATGCCGTTGAAGTGTTCATTCAATTATGTTTCTTTTTGTGGCTATTATTTTTGCTTATTCAAATTGAATTATTTTTTAAATGTCTATACCATTAAACTTAGCTTTATATTCAAATTAAAAGTGGACTTTAGCATCTCTTGATTATATTTAGAGATAATTTTGATATCATTACTATAATATCAAATTTCGAATGAATAATATAAATTTACTGGCAATCTTTTCTATCGTATATTTATATATTGTCTTATCTCCATCCTGATAAATGAGAAAATATTTACCATTATGAACACAATAAATGTCATTTTCAATTCTAAAATGAACGCCATTAAAATATTCTTTATGTAGTAGCTAAGTATTGGGATAAATGCAGTGATAAACTTAGGACATAATAGAAATCCAATATTTTTTGTTGCAAGTAAAAGAAAAGTAGTAAAAATACTGTGTCTAATCTTGCTAGGGCCATGTGTGTTCACCTTTTCCTCTTTTAATTTTCAAATTAAGGCTCACTCTCACTTTAAACAAAAATCTAGACTTTTTTTTTAAAATAAATTATCTGAGGTATTGTATTTGTATTAAAGTATGATGCTCCATTTGGGGTAACACTTTTTTCATACACAAGGCTCAAATCCGAATCTGAAATCTCTAGTTAATAGAGATTCAACCTCATCCACCACACTATATTTTTTTATGGTAATTCTCACCCTTTTTATTTATTGTGAAAGGTCCCACAATATATTTTCTAAAAACAAAAGCATAAATCATGGTGAGAGTGCTGTAATTAAATTCCACCAACTAGTTAGTGCCTTGTATGAAAGTAAAGTACCTGAAATTCTAAATAATCATTAAAACATTATGAAATTGATTTGCGCTACCTAATCATAGTACTGCTATAAATTGGAGCTTAGTGGGTAGCATTTCAATGAAAGATGTGCACCTACCCTTTTCTTTTTCATTTTTTTTTCCTCACATGCCATTCTTCCATTGAAAATCGAATATAAAGTAATGACAGAGCTTTAAATACAAGTGTGACCACCGCAATAATATTAAAATTTGATACTACAAGTAGGTGTCCTTAATTTTATCGTTTTTTGTTAGGTACAAACTTTTTTAGAATGAAAATTTGGTGCAACAACTACCTCCATGTTCTCGTGGAACAGTTTGCATATTTTAGTGGCCAAATTCCAGCTGTTTTGAAGTGGGGGTACGTAACAGGTGGATCTTGGGTTTACCAGAATTCCCAACATAGAGCTATTACTTGAAAAGAATGAGTCATTAAATTCAAGTCAGTTGTCATGAATATTCAGATGATTGACTATCTGGACTCCCACTTTTCTGGAGAGGGTTCGATTCCTCCACATTGTTATCTCCTTTACATATCCCTCCCCCTCCCATTTTTTTTTAATAAAAAAGTCAAGTCAGTTGTCTAATTGACAAACAATTTTATTTCCATGTGTCCAGCTGACTGACCCTATAAGTTAGCTGTGTTAGCTGTATGAGCAATAAGTAAACATTTTTTACCAAACATACAAGTACATGTGGTTTTATCACATTTGTGGAATAAACAGTTAAAGAAGATGCATCAGCAAGTATATTAGTTGAAGAGACGACTCATCCATTATGAATATTATTAGCAGATAATGGGGCTCCACTGTTAGACTACAAGTATAAAGAAGATTTGACAGCGGAAAAATACACACAGAAATGATGTATACAAATATTTGAAAGCTCAAGATAATATTACACTAACCAAAGGGTAAGAACTAGCAAAATGACATCTTGTATTTTATGGAGGGCATAAGCATACCTCCAAGCGGAAACAGAATTGCCTATAACCTTGACCAACCTTTTCAGAGTATGATAAGGGTTTTAGCAGATCCTCAGAACTTGTATTTTTGTCGAACAATTACTTCTATGTTACAACCACAATTGATTAAGATTTGGAAAATGCACGTAGTGTTTCATCGAGGGCCTTCTGGTCATAATCACCGGTAAAGACACAGTTACCAAGTGAACCATTTAGAAGGATAAGTCTTAGCTTGCCATCTGCCACTTTTTTATCAACCTGACATCCAAAACAACAGAATCAATGGTTGAAGCAATGACTTCTAGCTATTAGGAGCTCAAAAAATTATGGACTCTTACAGCCATGATAGACTTGAACATCTCCACAGTCATAGTTTCTGGAGGTGAAGTTGGCAGCTTTGCCTGCTCTAAGATCTTCTGCACACGCTGTACCAGTGAGTCATCAATCCAACCAAGCCGACGTGACATGTCAACAGCCATGACCTGAAAAAACATTGTACCAAGTTTATGCATCGCGCATACTAATATGAATTTATCCCTCTTTATTTTCTTATGTTTTCTCCTTTCACGTTTCTCTGAAGAGCTGTCCAGTAGGGGGAAGAGAACACTTGGATAGGAGGTGATGCAAGTATGAAACCTATACCGTGCCAGCAGCAACTGCTTCTCCATGAAGCCACTGTCCATAGCCAACGCCAGTCTCAACTGCCTGCAAATAATAGCTCTTCTACTGAGAGGACATTATCTCAGAAAATGACTTTAACAAGCCTATGTAACATTCAATATTTTTCTTAAGATGCAATTTGACTGTTACACCATCAACAAAAGCACTCTTTTTCAGACAAGGAAGTAGAGACTTTCAAACAAGCATCAAATCCCTTGAGAACATTATAAGATGAAGAGAAATAGAACAACAATTGAAACTTATGAACTTCACATAAAGCTGTAATGACAAAATTATCTAGTTTCCCTCAACTATGACAGTCTTTTTTTTTTTTGAAACTGGTAACTTCTTAACTATGACAGTGTTCACAGGCAAACAAACTATTAAATGATGAGACACCATGAGATGGTCATCGAGCTCATGTAAAATATCAGCAACAGGAATGCACAACAACTGTCAAACGCTTACATGACCAAAGGTATGACCCAAGTTCAAAGTTGCCCTCACTCCGCTTTCCTTCTCATCTTGAGAAACAACCTCTGCTTTGTTTTCACAGGAACGCTTAATAGCATAGGTAAATGCAGTGGGGTCCCTGGAAAAGGATAACCATTTTCAGTAACATGTGAAATCGCATCAGCTAGCCAGGTTACATTAATCTTAGCAAGTATGAAAACTTCAGGTTATGATATGAATGATTCAGTTCAAGTCATACAAACATTGCTGTATATACTTGTGACACCAGCTTGATCTTTAGAATGACAGTTACGACTTATCCAGAAAAGGTTATGATACTTCAAATTGAAGCCCAATATAAAGGTCAAAAGACTTGACAAACTCCTAAAAATGGGTGGGGGGTGGGGGTGGGGGTGGGGGTGGGGGTGGGGAGGACACATAACTCCTCCACTTGGATTTCCCTATTTCTCATCAAGGTGTTCTTACATTCTTAATGGGCCATATAAGA